>JAJLZI010000085.1:18580-46601 GCA_030572135.1 Intestinozyma alai
TTTTTTTTTTTTTTTTTTTTTTTTTTTGCCCCCATTTTCTGCAGAATAACGTCAGATGGTATATGTTGGGGGGGGGAGCGTGTTGAGTAGGAGTACTGGAGACTGGGTTTCGTCATGGTATGGTCATTTACTCTCGGATATATAGCAGAGTGAACATAGAGTCCACGCCGAGAAGGTGTGTACCTAGATGTGTCAAAGTTTATCCGGAAAAAGCCGGATAAACCTCCATAAACTGAACCCACCATGGCACATTAGCCTCACGGCGAACTTCATTGTGAGACCTGAGAAGTTGCAGCGTCACCACCAGGGGGAACTAAATTCAAATATGTCGGTCTTAATAGGTGCACCACCCCCCTCCCCTGAAGAATGTGCACCACCCGCCGATGTATATGCACCACACAAAGACATTTGTTCTGGCGATGGAGTAAATCGGTAAAACCATCTACAGCTATTGTGATGCCGTGCGAGATTTTTTTCCTTTTTTTTAAGTACTTCTTTTTTTGTAACCATAAAGGCACCAATTCAAAACACCAGCTGATAGGTGTGCCTATACGCTTTGGAAACCCCCCAATAGTAAACGATGAATAGTGATTCATTGGGGAAGCTATTACATGTGGCCAGCAACATGACTCCTCTGGAAGTGTCCACGAATGACCCCGTGAAACAAGAACCTACCCAGCCACCACTTTCCGCCAGCCCTACTATAGGCACCGATGATATAAAAACCACGCCAACCCCTTCTTCTTCATCGCCAACGCCACAGACGATAAAGTCAGGAAAGTCCAAGCGGATGGCTTGCGTCGAGTGTCGGCAGCAGAAATCAAAGTGCGACGCCCACGAAAAGTACCCGAACCCGTGCACGCGATGCATGAAGAAGGGACTAAAGTGTGACTTAAAGTCGGACTATAAGCGAACATACAAGCGGGCGAGAATAGCGCAAATAGAGAAGGAGTTTTCCGAGTTGAAGAGAAGCTTGGGCATGGGCCAAACATCGGAGTTGTTAAATAGAATGCCGTCCATATCCAGCATAAATTCTTTGGTGAACCCAAATGAATACCCCGCAGAACAACACCACCATAGTGCAGCGACGCCCGCTAGCGAGGTGCGACTACTTCCACTGCAAAACCCAAACGGCTCATTTAGAACGTCGCCGGCTCAGTACGCCCCAACGCCCCCGCCACCTCCACCTCCCCCGCTAAGTGCCAAACCGGTATATGCACAATTTCCGCCGAAACCAAACTCTCCCTGGGACCCAAGCAGGCCCGCCTTGCGCGGTGTCAGCCTTCCCGGTACCGTTTCGGAGGGAAACAAATCTATTCCCAATACGCCGTCTATAGCCGCGCAGGCGGACGCCTCAAGGGTGCCGCCAAATGGTAGCTCGGGGTACCAGCCATCGGCAGACCCGGAGATAAATGTGAAGGTCCCCGAATACGCGTTATTGTGCGAAGAGAAATCCATCGACACCGTGACCCTATCGCCAGAAACCATCAGGTCGCTCTTTCTCGAGTATGTCGAGCGGTACCACCCTATGTTGCCGGTGGTGGACGTGGAGAAGGGACCCGAGAGGATATACAAATTGTGTCCGGCGCTCTTTTGGGTGATTATGTTTGTGTCGTTGCGCCGTTTCTACGACGAGCCCTCCCTTTTGATCCAGCTCTCCCCGATAGTGAAGGGTGTGTTGGCGGAGATTATGATTTCTCCCATAACCAGATATAACCCAATCGAAGAGGACGAGCCAATTATGAATGTAAGCTCGGTCTACTCCGTGCAGGCGTTTCTCCTCTACTCGTACTGGCCGCCAATAACGTCTTCGTTAAGCGCCGATTCGTCGTACACTACAGTCGGCACCGCCTTTTTCCAGGCAATTAGAATCGGGTTGCACTCGCCAATGTCGTTGTCGGACAAAATAAGAACCCCGCAGCAGTTGTCGATGGCCACGGAGCTGGCACGCACCTGGATAATTTCCAATATCGCGTCGCAAACCATAGCCACTGCATTTGGTTTCCCGGCGTGTGCCCAGTTTGACTCGTCGATCTGGTCGTATTTGCGTCCCGACAGAGGTCTCAAGATTGCCCAAACGGTCCAGTTTATGATGGAGCTAGCTCATTTTGAAGACCAGATGGCAAAGTCGTTGAATTCCAACCCGTTGGATACGTATGGCTTGATTGAACCCACCGAACGGCTTCCGTTGTTGAAGCTTTTGTCAAAGAGATTGAACGAGTTGGAGATAAAAATGATCCACGAATTGCCCACTGGCGACGTTTTTCGGACGTTTCAACTTTTATCGACTCGGGTGCACCTCCTCACGTACTACTTTATGGACTCTTCGCGGATTGCTGATTTCGAGCTCCAGCAGGGACTTGTCAAGCTCTACAACGCCGCCATGGCATTGGTGGACTTCACGAGGGCCAACCAGATCCGCGACAAGAAGTTTGTCAAGTACCTTCCCGGGGTGTACTTGTTAAACCTATGGCAGGCGGCCTGCATCATCGGCAAATTGATCCACTCCAGGCTAAAGCTGATTGTCGATACCGGTGCGGGGAAACAGAGCTACCAGGCGGCAATCTCGCTTATGGCGAAGGCCTCGATTTTGAAGCATGACATGGCGTATCGTTCGAGCGGAATTACCAGAAATATGTGGCGCCTTTTCCAGACGTTGGACCAGAAGGGAATGAGCAGTTTGAGTATAAGAATAAGCAACCGGATGTCGGCGTCGGCCTTCTTTGATTGTTTGTATCTTTTGCAATCCCAGGTCGGCATGACCCAGTTGAATAGCAGGACCGACGAGAAAACTCCGCAGGAGGTGGAGAATGGCGATAACCAAGACGGCACCTCCTCTGATGAGGCCGACTTTGACAACGGCAATGGGCTTGAAAATGACCACGCCATTAGTGCTAGTGACGACGAGCAGGATACGCAAAACAGCGATGCTCGAAACGTTAGCCAAAAGTCTACCCCCACCAGCGTGTCGTCTGCGGGTAGGATTCGCAAGCACCGGTCATTGTCGAACACAATGGATGCCGAGTCAAAGGCCAGAAAGATTATAAGAACAATTCCCCTCGATCCGCAACCAATAGCGGTGGGCAAGAGAAGCTCGATATTCAAGATTGTGAATTCGTCGAGCGATTCCTCTCCTCGCGTTCACTCAGAAAAGTCGTCTCCCGACATCCACCGATTGACCGATACGCCGAGAGACACGTCCGGTGCACATTTGCCAAAGAGCAGTCGCGATGTCGTTGGCCACCCATCCAGGACTGCTCCACACAAGTACGCTGCACCGCCAAGTGTGAATAGTCTTGCCGCTTCCGAGCAGTATCAGCGAAGCTATCCGCCCCAGCCAATGGTCCATGGAGCAATTCGCCAGCCGCCGCCAACACAGCCGCCACTTTCACAGCCGCCACTTTCACAGCCGCCACTTTCACAGCCGCCACTTTCACAGCCGCCCCAGCCAAGTCCCGCTTCCGGGCGCCCTATAAACGAGTTGTTCGTCAACGAGTCTCCCATGCAAATTGGGCTAGAGAGCTTGGAGATGGCCAACCTTGATAATGATATGCTTTGGAAGGATGTGGAAAGTGTTATGAATGATTTCGGGTTCCACACGAATTAGCATAGAGGTCCGCAGAGGATGGTTTCAGATTTAATAGACTTGTATAATTACCTTTGTAATATTTGGAAAAGAAATAGCTGTATACAAACGCTTACCCAGTGGCCTATTTCTGGATCAAACGTGGTCCTACACTGAGAGTTTCCCTGTTTGGTAGAGATCTATCTTATGGGGGGCAAAGTTACGAAACGAAACCCACAGGTGTAGGCGAGAATGTAGATTATGCCTTAGACATCCTGGGAGGTACTTCGTTTGCTGTTTTTTCAACAATCCTGCATATGCCATGTAATATGAGTGCACCCTGTATTTCCCACGTAGATACCAGCGTGGAAATCACTCTCTTGGTGGCATGCCCCTCCCCCCCTGGTAAAACTTGTCCATCCGCCGACACCAGCGTGAAAGGCATTTCCCTTACATATCTCTTCACCATTCCACACACATACTGGTACACAAGTTGTTTTTTTTTTTGCTTTTTCTTTTTTTTTTTTTTGCCTTCCGCACCAAAGCATGAAGAAGAAAAAAAAAATTTTTTTTTTTTTTCAAGACTTCATCAATGGAAGACATCTACTTGAAGGTCCCCCTAACTGTACATCAGGATTCAGCAAAAATGTCCTACGACGATATCGAAAACGCCACTCCCGATATCATTATCGGTAGTACTCTCGAGGAGGAAGAAGAATACCAACATGAATACGAGCAGGAAAGTGACACCGAGCCGCAGCACGACGACGACCAGACCCAACTAGCTGCTGAGCCCACGACGACGATCAAGAAGTCAGTAGCTTTTGCTGGTGTCGACGACGAAGAAGACGAAGAGGCGGCCAAGCGGGAATTCGAGGAAGGCGGGGGTTTGCCAGAACAGCCAGATAACCCCGACTTTACCCAAATGACGCCTTTATCAGCAGATATCATTAACAGACAAGCTACGATCAACATTGGTACTATCGGACATGTCGCACACGGTAAGTCCACTGTGGTCAGAGCTATATCTGGGGTCCAGACTGTTCGTTTCAAGGATGAGTTGGAAAGAAATATTACCATTAAATTAGGGTACGCCAATGCCAAGATTTATAAATGTGACAACCCCGAGTGTCCTGAGCCGGACTGCTACAAGTCGTTCAAGTCCGACAAAGAGATCAGACCCAAGTGTGCGCGTCCAGGCTGTCTGGGGCGTTACAAGTTGGTGAGACACGTGTCCTTCGTTGACTGTCCCGGGCACGATATTTTGATGAGTACCATGTTGTCAGGAGCCGCGGTTATGGACGCGGCGTTGCTTCTTGTTGCTGGTAATGAAAGCTGTCCGCAGCCGCAAACCTCGGAGCATTTGGCGGCTATTGAAATCATGAAGTTGAAGCACGTTATTATTTTGCAAAACAAGGTTGATTTGATGAGGGAAGAGTCAGCCTTAGAGCATCAAAAGTCCATCTTGCAGTTTATCCGGGGAACCATTGCTGACGGAGCTCCTATAGTGCCAATTTCGGCGCAGTTGAAGTACAACATTGATGCTGTGAACCAATTTATTGTCAACTCGATCCCGGTGCCAATGCGTGATTTTTCGGCGTCCCCAAGGTTGATTGTGATTAGATCGTTTGACGTTAACAAGCCGGGGGCCGATGTGGAGGAATTGAAGGGTGGGGTTGCCGGTGGTTCTATTTTGACCGGGGTGTTCCAAATCGGCGATGAAATCGAAATCAGACCCGGTATTGTTACCAAAGACGAGAACGGGAAGATCCAGTGCAAGCCTATTTTCTCGAACATTGTGTCCTTGTTTGCCGAGCACAACGACTTAAAATTTGCCGTCCCTGGTGGTTTGATTGGGGTTGGTACCAAGGTGGATCCTACGTTGTGTAGGGCCGATAGATTGGTGGGCCAGGTTGTCGGCGCTAAGGGTAACTTGCCCTCCATTTACACCGACATCGAAATCAACTACTTCTTGTTAAGAAGATTGCTCGGGGTGAAGACCGAGGGCCAGAAGCAGGGTGCCAAGGTGCGTAAATTGGAAGTGGGTGAGGTGTTGATGGTTAACATTGGGTCGACCGCCACCGGGGCTAGAGTTGTTGCGGTCAAGGCAGATATGGCTCGTTTGCAGTTGACTTCCCCAGCATGTACTGAAGTGGATGAAAAGATTGCCTTATCTAGACGTATCGAGAAGCATTGGCGTTTGATTGGATGGGCTACAATTAAAAAGGGTACCACCTTGGACCCGGTATCGTAGAGCTAAGTACTTCTGTAGTTACACATTGATCTTGTCGAGAATAGTATATATATACATCAAACGTTTCCACTCTCGGAAAAGTGGCGTAAAAACTTTGGCATCGAGTCCTCCTCCATCAACCGGTAAAGGTGGGCGCGAATTTTACCAAAGACCGCCGCCACCTGGGGCAAGTTGTTGGCGGGGTGGACATTTTCAAACGTTCCCAACTCGAACTGGACCTTGGTGCCTTCTTCTTTGTCGGGCATGGCGCGTGCCGTAGGTTCAGGGGGCATCCTGAGATAGAAGTTGGATCGTCTATAATGGCCTCCGTTATAGGAAACCATTAACTCGGTGATGGTTTCTCGCAATTCGTAGTCTATATTTACCACGCTGGGTGCTTCTGTGCTCAAGTACGTTATGAATACGTGGTAAGCCAACGCCGTGCAGTAGTTCCCAAGCATCTCGACGCTGGCGTCGATTTTACCCGGCGTTTCTGCATATTCCGTTGTCTGTGTGAACTCCTGCAACCTCTCCAAATCACGGAACTTGTCCATAAACAGTTTCAACTGCGTGTGCGCCTCTAGGTTTTCCAAGCAGTACTCCCTCGCCAAGTGCCGTCTGAATTGCAACCTCGTGCCCGGATCGCGTAGCACATTCTCCAAGCTTAATCCCCCAGTCGCTTGCGGCAAAACTTTACCGGTTCCCGCCGGTTTTAATGGAGCAGGGGCCGTTCCCCATTGGCTCACTGCGAGTCCGCGTTTGGTTATGGTATAGTACAGGAATCGACTGCGCAGAAACCCCTTATTGGTGCCGTCGTTGCCGATTTCCGCTATTAGACCAGCCTGCAATAGTAAGTTGCCAATGTCCATCACGTCGTTTGGATGCATCAAATTAGTGCAATCGAATATCCACTGAAAAATTGACTTCCCGCTCGCACAATAGTCCGCCACCACCTTCTTATCCGCATCTACCAGCACAACCTTGTTCTTAAACAACCTTACCCCGCCCGATGACACATAGTACTGGATGTGGGCGTCGGAGTCGGGGTTGGTAAAGTAGCGATGGTGCAACGGGCTCACATTTTCCTCTGACTCTGAACGCGTAGTGGCGTCGCTAGACGGCGCCACCGGCGAGTTATACTGGGTAAAGCTGAAGCTGGACTCAGTTTCGGCTGTGGGCCTATGTTCAGTCGGCCCCAAGTCCTCCCTCGGCTGGCAGCGCTTCGGCAACGGATCTGGTCCGTTTAAAGGTCCCCAGACATTCGTTTTGGGCCCCACCAAATCGCAAAAGAACAAGTGAAGAAGGTACTCCGAGTAGACAATCTTGCCGGTGGCCAAATCCCGATCAAATGGAAAGAGCTCCATGCTATTCAAGGCGCTGTTCAACACCGGTGGGAAATCCAGTCGCCTCATCCCAATACGATTGCAGTATTCTTCAACCAAGGCAAGTCCCTTCGGGGTGGGCTGTAGAAGAACGCCCGGCCGGGGTTCGCTCCTGGTTCTATCGGCTGGCGAATGCAAGAGCTTGGCCAGATAGAAGTGGGACATCAATGATAGGGCTTCGTCGCGCTGAAACATATAGGTTATAGTAGTGACTGCTTGGGACAGTTCCACGGAAAGCCGCAACTGCGTCATCGTTTCCAACGCAGACTCCAAATAAAACGTATACGGAAATTTCTTGAGAAGGGAAGTGAACCGTTTCTGCTGGCTCTTATTATGCCTCAAGTCGAGGCATGTAATCAACAACGAGAACACTTCCTGGATATCGCTTTCGAAGCTCTTGCCGTAGATGTTTCTCGTGAGCTTCTCCGGCTCGACGTGGGGCCGCATGCACGTTGTCGGAGCCTGGTCTCGTTTGAAAGGGTTCTTATTGAGCTCCTCATTGTCTGTTGACTCATCCGCGGTGCTGGAGTGCACACTGTCGAGGCTTGAGTGAGAAAAGATCGAATTGGACATTGCTGAGCTTTAGCAAACTACATGGCTAGCAAAAGTGACATTATACACCAAACAAGGTTAAATAGAGTGCTATATAATAGATTGCTCGGGTTGCAGACAAGACTCTTGCTTGTTTCAGAATGTAGTCACCATCGTTTGATGGGTTGTAGAATCATCAACCAAAGCTGAAGAACAGGTGTTTCAAGTGTCTGAAATGGGAAACCAAGTGCAGTAAGAAAAATGAACTACAAAAAAAAAAAAAAAAACGGCGACATGGAAACAGTCCTGATGTGAAACCCATACGGTGCACACACACACACACACCAAACTATGAAGTGCCCTGGAAAATGATAACTCCTAAAGTAATACCCGAAGAAGATTTCGAAGGCGAGTTTGCGCCAGTAAGGAAGGCGCGCTCCGGGATACCCAGGATCTCAGATAGCCGCGTCTCCAAGGAACAACCTGGTGCTCACCGTGTGAAACCGAAATCCCGGCGGTTTGACAAAATCCGGCACATTAAGGTGAGAAATACATTGCAATACGACTCATTAGAATCAGACTCCGACACCAACGAGGATTCTCCTCGAGAGGTCCGCGGCAACGACCGGCCCAGTCGCGAAGGTTGCTCTGCCGCCAGCCTCGAGGTGTCAGACGCAGATTTGCAACTTGTCAAGCAACAAGTGCTATCTCAATTGAGCGGCAACTTTGACAATATAAGCCAGTCGAATTTGCGCGGCAAGATTAAAGACATCTACAGGATCTTGGAGCTGACTGTGAAGGACCAGGAGAGCCATTCTACCTTAATAGTTGGGCCTCGAAACACCGGGAAAACGTCGGCCGTAAACCGCGCACTATCCAGCTTGGAGGTGCAGTACCCGGAGCGCTTTATAGTTATCCGATTGAATGCGTTGGTGCTCCCTGAAGATTCGATGGCGTTGCGGGAAATAGCGAGACAATTGGATGGCCATCTTAGACGGAAAGGGGTCTTGGAAGGGCCCGGTGGGAATTTCGAAACGAACTCGATCAGCGAGACTTTTGCAAACTTGCTCCTGTCGCTAGGCAGTAACGTTGTAGGTGACCACGCCAGCCAGCAGGCGTTGTCAATTATCTTTGTCCTTGAAGAGTTTGAAAGATTTGCCGTGAATCATAAGCAAACCTTATTGTACAACCTCTTGGATTTATCGCAACACGGGAGCACACCCATCTGCGTTATTGGTGTAACCACCAAAATCACTTCGAAGGAATTGCTTGAGAAAAGAGTTAGTAGCAGATTCTCGCATAGAATCATTTCGGTGCCGCATGAGACCAGCTTGGAGTCGTTTTTGGCAAACGCGAAATTGGGGCTACGATTAAGCCCCGGGGTGGTTGATAAATTGCAAAACAGACAGTACGGTGAAGAATGGAACGGGAGGGTTGACCAACTATTCCTGGACCCGGATAGTTTTGTCGCAACCATGTTGACGCGGGAGTATTGCACGACAAAGAATTATGGAATGCTCAATATGAAATTGAGGTTGCCGGTTTCGAGGATATCGGCGGCGCATCCAGTCCTCGCCGATGTGGACTTTTCAAGGAACGACGCACGCCTGCCCACAGGCAGCAAACAAACCACCGTCTCTTCCCTCTCCGACTTGGAGTTGTTGCTACTTATAGCTGCTTCAAGGTGGGTGGAGAGACACGATATGCCAGCGACCAACTTCAATTTGGTGTATTCTGAGTATAGCGAGATGTTGAAATCTGTGAATATGAGTACCGGAGGAGGATCATCCCTAGCTGGAGGCGCAGTTGCCCACCATATTAGAATCAACCAGAGGGTATGGCCCCAAAGGGTTTTGCGAAATAGCTGGGAAAGGCTATATAAGACGGGATTGATCTTGGAATCAAGGGGATCCAGTGATGTTGACGGTGCTAATGCAAACTTTACCAAATTTGTAATTGAGGAGAATAGAATGGTTCAAGTTGATGTTACCTTATCTGAGCTAGCTGTTTTGTTGGAGGACCAAAAAGCCTTCAAGATGTTAACCGCGTTATAATATAGATATAGGGGTTTGTTACACTTGGTTTCACTATAGACTTTGTTGTTCCAAGTGCCCTATAAGGGATATGTGCTCTGGAAATGGCTTCTGTGCAGTTTGAACGGAGTGGCTCTAACTCAGTATATAAGAGGACTATAAATTATTATAGATTTGTCGTGCAGTGACATAAAATTATTGCGTGCCTGGGCCAGGCTCCTTCTCGGTAGAATCCGTGTTTTCAAACCTCAAAGGACTTGGTGTTAAATCTCTTTTATGTCTGTAATCTAGTACGACTATGGGGTCGGTGGAATGGGTACTTATCTGAGATAGGCACAAGCCATGCAGACACGGTTTCGAAGACTTTCTCGACTTGTAAACTCGATCTTGGGTACTCAGCTGTTTGCACAATTATCCTTATCTGCAAATGCTACAAATATATTTTTTTAGGAGATTTTCGCCCAAATTTATACTAATTATCGGTCTGTTTAATCTCCTAATACTATATCTTTACTAATTTAATAGCAAAGCCAATAAAACCTCTCAGCAGTTCATTATTGTCTTTACCTGCCAAATGTCGGTACAAACCGTCATGACATTTCTACGCGACAACCTAGTATGTATTGACTGCGCAACAGTAGCGTATTCTCGAAGTCTGCTAAAATAAAATGGCGCCCCGCTACTAAAAGAAGGAAAAAGACAACACCAACCAACTGTCCTCCTTCAGGCCTAAGAAGAGGGGCATTGTTCTGAAGGAACGGCGAATACCGCAGATTACCTAAAAGAGAACAATCGATGCTGAACCGAGCTGGCTATGGTGAAATTTGCGGTTACATGATCCAGTTGTACAGCTCACTCTACCACCCTCTATTTTTCAGGGGATTGAAATCTGTAGTGTGTGCAAAGTCGGGGCTTTTATCCCTCCTTCTAGCATTTGTCAGGACTATAGAGTGTAGTGTTTGTACAAGATCCCCGGTCAAAATGGGCATCCTCAGCTCTAGAGTGCCAGCCGTAGGTTACACTGTCCGATAAACCTCCGTACACGTAGGCTTAGCAAAACAAGTCCAGGAAAAACGGCCCACGCCAAAGCCGAGAAGGGCTGCGATTTTGTGCATCCAAAGGGGCTAATTAAACAACGGATACGTAACTTCGTATATCACTTCACACAAAGCCTGCATAACTACTCAACAAATATGCATGAATGCTGAAAACTAGGATAAAGAAATAAGGATTGCGTGAATATTGTGCAACTATTCACAGTATGTAAACCAAGGTTGATTTCTTACATCCACATTACCACTTCGTGCAGACTGGGTAATACGTCAGTATTTGTCGTCCAAGAATATAAATAACTAATAACATTCCCTGGTCATGACGGGCCACCCCGTTTTCTTTTCAATTCAATCTTGCAACTAAAGACTTCAGGAGTGCACAAACCTCGCTATTTCGCGACTATTACCAACTACTTCCATTTCCTTCGTTTTTCGCAGTCGCCTGTCATTCCTTATTTTGCAGTCGCCTGGCATTCCTTTTATTTGCAACCACTAGCCTTTCGCTTATATTACTTACTTTGAACTTATATTAAATCTTTTGCTGAACACATGTTGTCGATTAAAACACTTGTTGCGTTGGCTGCATCGGGAAATAGCGTGGCGGTTTACTGGGGCCAAAATGGGTTTGGGGGCCAGGATAGACTCGGAACCTACTGTGAGGAAGCCGACATGGATATCGTGGTGTTGTCGTTCTTGAACGAATTCCCCGATCCGCTCAATGTCAACTTTGCCAACCAGTGTGGGGACACGTTCCCCTCTGGTTTGTTGCATTGTTCCAATATCGGAGAAGACATCAAGACCTGTGAAGACGCGAGGAAAAAGGTTCGTCTTTCTCTTGGTGGGGCTGCTGGTAACTACGGGTTTGAATCTACCGGCAGTGCTGTTGATTTCGCTGATGTATTATGGGACAAATTTGGTGGTGGTAGCGATGACGAAAGGCCATTTGACGACGCTGTTGTTGACGGGTTTGACTTTGATATTGAAGGCGGAAGCACCGCCGGATACCCCGAGTTGGCCACGGCTTTGAGGTCCAAGTTTGGCCTCAACTCCACCAAGCCATACTACTTGTCGGCTGCTCCTCAATGTCCATACCCCGATACTTATGTCGGAGATTTGTTGGCCCAGGTCCCTCTTGACTTTGCCTTTATCCAATTCTACAACAACTACTGTTCCATCGGCCCAGCCTTCAACTTTGACACCTGGCAATCATTTGCCGAATCTGCACCAAATCCAGACATCCAATTGTTTGCGGGTCTTCCTGCTGTTGACTCGCCTCAGATTTCTGGCTACATCACCCCAGACGAGATTGCTGCCGCCCTCGAAGATATCAAATGTAGCCCCAACTTTGCCGGTATTTCGCTTTGGGACGCTTCCGGAGCTTGGGAGAATGTTGATTCCAATGGGGATAACTTTGTTGTGCAAGTGAAGAATGTTTTGCTGGGACTCGACGAAGAAGATTGTACTAGTTCTTCCTCCACCCCGTGGACCAAAGAAGAAACCAGCACTTCGGCTTCCCCCACCCTGTCGGCCACAGAAGAAACCAGCTCTGACGTGTCTTCAACTAAATCCTCAAGAACTATCCTCTCTTCAGTCTACTACGGCAACGCCACCACCACCAGTGCTACCAAGACCACAGACTCTTCCCTGAGTATCGTTGGTGCTACTGCTACTTCCTCCGTCTTTGAATATCCAGTAGTGTCAAGCTCGGTTACCGTCACCGATATTCACACCACGGTCATCACCGTGACCTCCTGCTCAGATTACAAGTGTTTCCCAACTGCAGTAACTACTGGGTACGTGGTTGCCACTGATGCCAACACCGTCTACACCACTTACTGTCCATTGACTGGAGAGGTGGTTGTCCCAACCAAAGTCACTAAAGAGCATCAGCCAGCAACCACCACGGTTACCACCGTCTGCCACGAGGAAAAGTGTCAAGCAGTAACCAAGACTGTTGCACCCAGCTTGGACGGCAAGCACGTTATTGCCGTCGGCTCCCCTGGATTTACCGCTGAAGTCGTTCCAACCGGAATTGCACCAGTCGTTGTAGCAACTGACGTGGAAACTTACGTATCTGGAGACGTCACTTCCACAATCACCATAGAAGCATACTCCACCTTACTTACCGAACCTTCTGGCCCTTAAGCTTCTGTTGTTGATGAAACTAACAGAATCGCGGTTGCCGCTTACGAAGGTGTTGCCGCTTACGAAGGTGTTGCCCTTTGGTTTACGATTCCCGTTATTATGATTGCTGATTTTTTGTAACCTCACTGGACCCAGCTGGTATAGCTTGTGTATGTCTGTAGAGCTTAAATAACTTGATCTGTCGTTGGAGATATAGTCCTTTGATTAATACCAGAGCGGCAAAACAACCGCCTTTAGCAGTCTAGTTTCTTGGAAAACCAACTGTTCAAAATTAACATTTCCACGACCTTTCTTGCAGTAGCGCGGGGAGGCTGACAAACAAATATGATTCGAGTGTACAAAGTTTCTCCTATACGCTCCAGCGGACCTTAATCGTCGACAGGATAATGCCCACACACGACAAGTTGCCCGAGCCCGTGCTCAACTTGCTTAGATCAAGTAGATTCATCCATTTGGCCACATGCTTTGACAATAAGCCACATGTTTCGTTGATGAATTTTACGTTCCACCGAAGTGCCGAGGAGGATACGATAATTATCTCCACGCCCACAAGAACCACCAAATTCAAGAACATTGAATCCAATCCGAATGTGTCGTTGCTCATCCATGACTGGATCTCAGTGAAGAATACATCTGACGGATCGAACGCTGCTTCCGAGCCAAGGCGCAACTCTTTATTTGAGTTGCTTGCTACATTCAATAAGAATGAAATAAGTCGGGTTTCCGTGATGTTGGATGGGAAAGCTAGGATACTCGACAAGTCTAAGGATGGTGACTTTGACTTTTACAAGACGCTCCACTTGAACAATTCCATGATTGACGAAAACCAGGTGAAGAACTATATCGAAAACGAAAACAATGCTTTGATACTCATTAAAATAGAAGGGTGCAAGGTGACCGACACCGAAAATAACATCGAAGAATACTAAATGCATGTAGCGGTGCACGAAGTAAGGGGATGAATAAAGAAGTTGGTTTTTCTTCAGACACCGGCGTTCATGTCGTACATAACACTCCATTCACAGTGCAGGTATTCGATACGTGCAGCGTAGGAACCTTGGGTGGACTTTTCGATTCTTTGTAGTGTATTTATGCAGTATTGGTGAGCAACTTGGCGTTGCTGAAAAGTCCCCCCCATCTGTAGATAAGGAACTGCCATTAGTAAACGTTGAGAATAGCTGAATAGCAAAATAGCGAAATAAACGTGCGTGAGTGAGTGTGTAAAGAAAGAAGACTCAAACTAACCGCCTCCACTTCGCGCCATCCATGGGCACTTTAGCAGTTTGCTCTCTTTCCCTTTTAACAATATGCAAACTATAGTCTGTAGGCTCGCTAATATAAAGAAGAGGCTGTGTGTCTACTCTAACAAACCATAATTATGGACGACAATTGAT
Organism: Intestinozyma alai; assembly: GCA_030572135.1. Classification (NCBI taxonomy): domain Eukaryota; kingdom Fungi; phylum Ascomycota; class Pichiomycetes; order Serinales; family Debaryomycetaceae; genus Intestinozyma; species Intestinozyma alai. Next base: position 32,916 of record JAJLZI010000085.1, read on the forward strand.
GGGGGGGGCGTGTATACGAACCATGCATTCGAACTACTGAATGATCTAAAAGCAGGTTTATGAGTCTTTCTAGTAATTTATATGCTGTGACAGCCATGCTTGTTATATTCATTTAACTTCTTCATTATAAGGAAATAAGGATAAATCGCCTTTGGTACTCAGAAGCCACGTTTGAAATATAATTGTATTTGCTTCACAGTAAAACGAAAATGCTGGAGGTCTACACTATGGTTGATAAACCCTTAAACCCTACGACGAGAGGCATGGAGGTCTTCCCAATATAGAATACTGTTAACATGGCAACTTCTAACTAATAGCGTTATGATATCCGCATTAGTGGTTGCTTAGGTTGACATTCCCGTGAAGACATGAACCATGGGTGAACTTGGCATTTATCAGGGTTGCCTTTTCACACAGAAATAATTTAACCAAACGTACACTGAATTGACTGTATATGTTCTAGTACACCTCGATGTTCCATTAAATAACCGCTTCAGATGACCTGCGTATATTATCAAAAGGGACTAGAGAGTAGATGTGAAACTGTTATTGATATGTTCAAGAAGACCACAGGAGATTTGCGCTACCAAGAATAATTGACAGAAGTCATTACAATCTGAAAGTGCAGCTACCAGAGCTGTGGGAGTTAACTAGAATTATGATCTCACAATGAACTCGCGCTACCAAGATAAATGTGCGTGAGCTTACGAAATAAAATCGGAGCTACCATAAGGCATATCGGTAGCGCCAAGGATAAATATGAGAAAAACGAATGCAAGGGCATGGTAGCGCACATATCATTGATACAACTTTCAAAAAGAATTCCCCCAATCTCATTTTACCCGCTCACTCTAATCATGCAAATATTCTTCTTTTGTATTGGTCAAACTGTAGAGATTTAATATCCACAAGATGTATCTGCAGGTATAGGCACATTTGCAGTGGTTACAAATCTTATTGTTACATTACAATTGTATATTCTACACTACTTAGGAAATTACTTCACACCACACCTATTGTGGTAATGCTGGAGCCTCAGGCTTATCGGGGGACTCGTCTTTAATAATGTTCCACCCCATTCGCTTGTTAAGTTTTTCATATTTCAAGCGGTCTTTGTCACTGACACTTGGCCGTATACTTGACAATGCCTGATGGAAATCATTCATGGTGATTTCCACATTATCATCGACAACATCAGGTTCGTAAAATCCCGAGGAGTCCAACTGGGAAACGGCTTGGTCCTTGAAGAATTTCTTCTTTAAAGCAATAACACCAGCTTCCCGGACTAATGAGGACAAGTCAGCACCCGAGAAATTTCTACACCGAGAGTCTTGTGCGATATCTGGGAGACTAACGTCACCAGAAATGGGCGACCTATTGGACCGCACTAACGTTTTCAAGATTTCTAACCGTTCCTCTTGCGTGGGCAATTCTATGTACAACGTCTTATCAAGTCTCCCCGGTCTCAACATCGCTGGATCAATCATGTCCGGTCTATTGGTTGCGCCAATTACAAAAACACCCTTTCTATCATTTAAGCCGTCCAATTCCGTCAAAAGCGTATTCACAACTCTCGAACTCGACTCCGAAAGAGACGTGTCTCTGCGAGGCACCAATGCATCCAATTCATCAAAAAATATAATACATGGAACGGACGCCCGTGCGCGTTCAAATACCTGCCTCACCGCCCGTTCAGACTCACCCACGTACTTGTTCAAAAGTTCTGGCCCCTTGATGGATATGAAGTTTGCTCTGGATTCATTGGCAACAGCCTTGGCCAACAAGGTTTTACCGCATCCAGGCGGTCCCCACATCAAGACACCCGCGGGCGCGGATATACCCACTTTTAGGTAGAGTTCGGGCTTTTTAATCGGCTGAACAATGCACATGTGCAACTCCATCCGAATTTTGGAAAGTGCACCCACATTCTGCCAAGTAACGTCGGGAATTGTCGCAAAGCCTTCCCGCTTGGCGCTAGGCTGAATAGTGGGTAGGGCCTGGATGAAGTCTTCATAGGTAATAGAAAGGGGGTCTAGCTGGTCTTTGTTTAGCGGATTTGGGTGCCTCTCCAAAAACTTCCGTATAGTTGAAAGTTTATCAGAATCAGACTTGCTGTGGAAGTTGGCGGTGTACTGGTCATCCAACTCCATTGGCTCCTCTCCGCCAACAATCTCGACCAACTCCTCTTGTTGCTCACTCAAGCTTTCAAAGATTCTCTTGATGGCAGCAATACCCGCTGCCGTGACCAAACTTTTAAGGTCTGCGCCAACATACCCCGGGGTAAGCTTGGAAAGCTCGCGATAGTTGAAGCCGTCTTCCTGGTCCAACTTGATGTTTTTCGTCATAGATTTAAGAATCGACACTCTTTGCTCCTCGTTGGGAATATTAAGGCATATTTCCCGATCAAACCGTCCAGCCCGTCGAAGCGCCGAGTCCAACGAATCTGGTCTGTTTGTCGCCCCAATAACCACCACCGGCTTTCCCCCAGTCTTGTCCATGCTAATTTCGTCCATTAGAGTCAACAACTGAGCCACTATTCTCTTCTCCATTTCCCTTTGGGCGCCCCCGTCTCGTTTGGGCGTGATGGCATCAATCTCGTCCATAAACACAATACACGGCGCGATGCTCTTTGCTTCGTCAAACAATTCTCTCAACTTCTTTTCCGATTCGCCCGACATCCCTGATACAATCGACGGCGCCGATATACTTATGAACGGCACTTTCAACTCCCCTGCCAATGCATTGGCAATAGTGGTTTTCCCGCAACCAGGGGGCCCGTAAAGCAATACCCCCCTGGGCGGCTCTACCCCAGTAGTGATGTAAATCTCTGGATGAAGAATAGGTAAGCCTATCAATTCGAGCAACTGGGTGGTGATGTTCTCCACCCCCCCGAGCGACGATAGGTTGGTTTCGGGAGGGGTATAGTCAGTTTTCTTCTTACGTCTTTTGGCGGTGGCCACGGTAGCTTCCTTGGTTCTCCTCTTCAACTCTCCCTCGGCATTTGCGTTGGAGTCTGCAACAGCAGGGCTGGCTTCGTTATTCCACAGAGCAGTGATGGATTTGTTCAATGTGTTTGAATCAGTAGCCTCCATTAAATTATCCTCGTCCGCATTGTCAAGGTCGTATTCGTCCCCACCAGCGGGGGTAGTTTGAGGGCCCAACTCCTCTGCCTCCTCAGCCCGAATAAGCTTCAACATGGACGACGCTGCCTTCTCCAAGATGTTGTTTTTCAACCTCTTAAGTTGGGGGTCTTTTTCCTGCACGTAGACTAAGACGTTGGACACGGTTAAATTGTTGGCAGACTCCATGTATGCAAATGGGTCCAGCGTGTCCGACGTGCCAAGTCTCTTCTTGTTTTCCGCTGTCTTTTTTTCCAACAAGTCCTTAATCAAGTTGTAAACCTTCTGCTCATTCGAGCCGACTAGAGAAGTTCTTGACTTCCTCGACATTGCGATCCACAGTTTACTCTTTGTGTGGTTTCTGCACGATGAATGGATAGTTATGGCTTGGTGGTAGAAGGGTGCAATACTTGAAAAGGCGAAAAATAGTTTCCTTTTTTTTTTTTTTAAAGAAATGAATCCCGTCAAACTGTGCGATGAGGTGCTGTTTTTGTAGAGCTCATAAAACTCAACCACTAGATCGAAGCTCATCGGCAAGTTAGAGCTTTGACCCAAACATGGATATAAATAATAGTAATGCAGACTTTGAGTCGGATTTTGAAGACGACGAGCTTCAAGAGCAAGTGTTTCAATTTAAATCGAGCCGGTTTTTCCCTAAACGAGACAAGGATGAGGATGAAGAATCTGTAGAGGAGGAGGAGGAGGACGACGACGACGACGAAGAGAAGGACGAGGATGGAGAAGAAGAGGAAGAACCTGAACATGACACACACCCTGACGATATCCTTGACGGCGAAGAAGCTGCCGAAGCCAAACAACAACTTCACGGAAAAGCCAACAAAAAGCTAAAGAAGTTGACTGTTGGCGAATTGGAGAAGGAGCAGAAGAGAATCAAGAAAACAGGCGTGTGCTACTTTTCCAAAATCCCCCCCTATATGAAGCCGGCGAAATTGAGATCAATCCTATCCCGGTTTGGTAGTGTTGACCGATTATTCTTGAAACCAGAGGATAGTAGCACGTACCACAAGCGGGTGAAATACGGGGGCAATAAGAAAAAGAACTTTACTGAGGGCTGGGTGGAATTTGTAAACAAAAAGGATGCCAAGCTATGTGCAGCTACTTTGAATGGTAACAAGCTAGGCGGAAAGAAAACGTCGTACTATTACGACGATATCATGAACGTGAAGTACTTGAGCGGCTTCAAGTGGATAGACTTGACCCAACAAATCGCCACCGAGAATGAACTGAGACAGGCTAGACTCGCGTTGGAGTTGTCCCAAGAACAAAAGCTCAATAAATCCTTTGTAAACAATGTTGAAAAATCAAAAATGATCAGCAATATTCAAAGGAAGCGGAAGGTAGACCCCAACACAGACAAACACGAAGATATCCGACGGGTATTCAAGCAAAGGAAAGTCGCCAGCACCAGAAGCGAGGCAAGTGACCAAATCAAGGAAAGAGCAAAGCCCAGCAAAACCATGAATAGTATTCTAGATAAAGTCTTTTGAATATTTCGTCTATACAAACAGAAGATCGCACTAGTAAATGTTTTTTTTTGTAGCACAGAATCACGAGCCGTGAAAATGGGAAGTGTACTCGGCTAGAAAATCGTAGCGCTGCCGAAGTTCAGCCTTGTTCCTGCAGCCAAGCTCAGCAAGTAAAAGGGGACTATTTATCGCATCCTCTCTATTCACCGCTTTCAGAAGAACCACGCTCCTTAATTTCGCCCATTTCTCGGCCGGCCACCACGACATTGTCGATTCAGGCGGTCCCGGTAAGGTGATTCGGACAGGACTACTTTGAAAATGGGACCGTTGGCGCCCGTCTTCATGCCGATCACCGATGGATGGCGCTGCATCCGGTGTACGCATCCGCGGTTCTCCATATCCGCTTTCTTCTGAGCCATTGTCGTGTTCGTTTTTAGATGGCAATCGTACCCGGCCCACCGGTTTACTCTGGATGCCGCGGTCTCCAAAGAGAGATCCAAGGGTGCTATTGACTCGGTCAATGACAACTTTTCTGGCAGCCTCCGTTGGGGGTTTCTTGGCGTCTTCACCTCGCGGTTTCCTGTCGCCCGACGGAGGATCCGGTTTCTGTATCCTATAAGGCCTGTCACTACGCGATGTTGGTTTAGTGGGCGTTGTAACCGGGTGTATATCTTCTGCGGTGGTGGTGTCGTCGTCGAGCAAGCTTTTGTTGAACCTCAACTGGGATGGCGGGGAAGGATGTTGGTTATTGGCATCATGAACCAGCGGGGTTGGTCCTCCAGAAAAAACCATCTGTGACGGGGATCGGGGACCATGGGCCCTTCCTGCGACTCGGAACCGGCTGTATCCAGCGGGGATATCTTTGGCCAACGATTTATCTCGACCCGGGCGGGTGTCTGGAAGGCTGGCGTTGGTGCGCTGACGCCCACTGGAAATTACGGGTATGTCCGTTTCGGTTTCATCAAACTCTTCCTCAGATGCTTCTTCTTCTTCTTCGGCGCCAGAGTGAACGGAGTTCCTCCTCCCCAATCGATCCTGCTGGCGTGGAACAGACGGGTTTATCATTTTTGCCCGGGTACTACGAAAGTGCATCAGCAAAACTACGGTGAGTGCAGTTTAGCTTTTTTTTCTTCTGTCGCACAAGATGGTTGTGCGACATTCATGTCGCATAGAAAAGTCCTAAGTGACATTTTCAGAGGTAAGCCGTGTTCTAGAGTATAAGAGGAAACGATGACAAATAGATTGTTAAGCTACATTATCAAGTTAGCAAAGATGCAGAATCAGGAGATTAAGGGAACCGAGGATTACAGTTATAAATGAGATTTACTTCAAACCACCGAGTCTGAAACTCAAAGACAGAGATTCTACAGAGAAGCAACTCATACTGACACAAAAAGACGTTGTGTTACTACACGACAATTCCCTAGAATTATTCTGTGACATTGGACAGAGCTTTGGAAATTTGCAATGCCACGGATAGTCCTACCAAGGTATGTTAGGCACAGGTTCGCAGAAATATTATAAACGGGCTGCTTGGTCGCTATATATGCCCAGTACGCATTTCGTAAATAGCTGACAAGATAGACACAACCTGCCCTGTTCTCGGCAGACACAAGTGCTTCTCCTACATCCGCCAAAGTTGTGGTTTATTTCTTGTGCTGGCTCTTCATGCTGCCTACGGGCCGCCGCCTCAGTCAGCAACCGTGCTAATCAAATCGGCAAAAATATCATCTGCACAGCTCTTCTTGTCAACTGGATAAAGCCCATATGCTCTTTCGTACTGAATCAAGCTCAAAGAGTCAAAGAAGAGGCGCAACTTCGCAATCAGGTCAATCTGACGAACCCCGGCCAAAAGGGGTCGCAATTCATCTTGAAGCGACTCGATTGCAATGGGGCTGTCCCGCAGCAAACGGAGCGCGTGCAACTGGGAAATGCGATCTATTACGCCGGCGCCTTCGTCTTGGTGCGCACCGAGGATTTCCGTATCGGTGCTAACAAATAGCCATTCACTCAAATTGAACTCTTCGTAATTCAATAGCAAGAGCTGGTCTAATAGCTTGCACCCCGCAAGGACTAGCCGGGTGTCCTCCGTGGACATATTGGCCAATTCCTTGCTCGTCTTGCCGGCAATGGACTCTAACACCGATAGAAGCTCGTGGTTGACAGTATTCCACCTCGTTAGCAAATGCAATTCGCTGAACCTTATGGTTACGGCCCTAAACAATGTCGAGATTTCACACCGGATCAAGTCGGGACAGTTTCCGGTCAACAACGCCTCGACTTTGTCAAAGAGCGAATTTAGATGACCAAGGAAGAAGTCAGGTGGTTGGACTAGAAGCAAATAGGAGATCCGCTTCAAGACATTGATCTTCCCTTCAAGCTCGGATATCTCGTTCCACACAAAAAGATTGCTCGGCGACGAGGTCGTCGATGTCGTTATCCTGGCGATCATGTCTCCAAATTTTTCGGGCTCACTGGCTATCCACATCCCCAAAATGGAATTCCAAAGCAAAACCTGCCTCTCGCTCATGGCGAAGAAGGTATCGTCCATAAATAAATCCACGACAAGCGCCTTCCACGGCTTGATGGGATGGTATTTGCCTATAGTCTCCACCAAGCAAAGCGTCTTGACGCTGATTTCGGCGGTTTTCTTCGGTTTGATGTGGTATAGGATGAAGTTGCTAATCAAGCCCGTCACCGACAGCACAACCTTGTCCGAGTCTTGATATATCTCATCCAAGTACGGAAGCACGTCAATAATCGCTTCATACAACTCGTCCTGCGGCTGCAGAACTGAGTCCTGCACGCTTCCACTGTCTTTGCCACTCTTCCCGTCATATCCCTCTTCGCGAATATCAAACGACTTTCTCGATGATATGCTGTAGTTGTATACACGGGCAAATATATCCCCGAGTTCCTTGCGATTTTTCTGATCCCGGCTGCGCGACGACTTTAGCTTGGAAGACAAAAGCCGCACAACCCTCAATGTGTCCGGCAAAATATCTCTAAAGCTGCCGGGATTGGTGGTGACGCTCCTGAAATACTCCATAGTGACAGTCCAGATATCTGAAATCGTATCCTTGTCCATAGAATCAAAGAAGGCGACAAGAAATCCAGAAAGATCCTTGAGCGCCACCTTCACATTCATCGACGACCTCTGCGATGGGTCTAATAGATCAGGCTGGCAACGAGAAACCACCGAATTGAACAAATAGGGCAAGGTCGCCTGGGACCTTCCGCCATCTAAAATATTCAAAAGCTTGAGGGAACCAGGAAACAAGCTATCCAAATTCACCAAGCACTCAATCACCTCCTGCCGCTCAAGGTCAATGAGATTCTCCAAAAGCTTCCGGGCCCTAAATTTAAGCTTGTGCGATATGGAAATCAACGACGCCTCCGAATAAAACTCGCACCCAGGTGGCACCTTCGGCTTGGAGTCCGACCAGTGCCAGATCTTGTAGCCAATATGCACCGCATCTTGGAACGACATGATTATCGAGTAAAGCCTATTTTGTTCCGCGGTTCTCACGGAAGGAGACTCGATCAGAAATACCCCCTGGATCATGTTGTTTAAAAACCCAGTCTCCCCGCCAGCACTGGCGTGCTTTTCCGCTTTGGACTTAATATTCGAAGTTAACAAATAGCTGTGGCTAATTGAAAGCAAATCTTCCAACCCGGTAATAAGCACTCCCACACACGAATTCAAGTCTTCGAGGTCGGCAAATACTTCAAACGAGCTGACCTGGTTAAACTTCTTCTCTAATTTTCGAATCAACGCATCGTTTAGAACAATCACAACGCTGAAGACAGATTCCCCAAAAAGATAGAGCGATCTTGTTAGCAAAGACATCCAGTTCTCCAACAAAACAGACGTTCGAGACGCTTCAATCCCACCAATAATAAAATCCACCAAGACCGGCTCTTTGCTGTCCTCATTAACATGCAATAGGTTCAAGTTAATTTTTGAATCCTCGGCAATCTCCAACATATGGAAAATGCACCTCAAAAACTTAGCTTCAAGTAGTTCGAAATTATATGACCGCTGGCCCCACCGGGAGTAACCAGCACACGTACTGATGAGCAAATCAAACACGTGCACAAAATACTTCTCATTCCCGGTAACCAATAGCGTGATAATCTGCAAACTCTGCTCCACACACAAGTAGTAATCCTGCAACTGTTTTGCGTCGCGCGAAAGGTTGGCCTCCACTTCTAGGCTGAAGAATTTCTCGATGGCATACAAAAGCAACGACTTGTAGGTTGACACATCCCAATTGTTCGACTTTGCCAAGTCCAACTTGTGTGCACTGTCCATCACCGCAAATTCATTGCCAAAACACTCCCGGAAACCTTTCACATTCGATTCAGTAACTTTTACCACCAGGGTCAAAAAGTACGCAAATTGTCCCAAGTCATCTTCCTGGGTTAACTCGCGACAACCCCCGCGTAGAAAGCCAAAGTCTAGTATGGGGTTGGTGAGCAATTTAAGCAATAGGTTGGCGCCACCGGTTTCAATTAGTTTGCGGAGAAACTCGCCCACCCCTAGTTTGTGCAGGTTATCACTTGGCGAGAGCCCATCCACTAGTATCTGGAGGGGCCGTTTCAATATGATATCTCGTTGGCTAACCAGAGTTGAATGCACCCATAGCGTTTCCAACGCTATTATCTGTTTGTAATCCGGCAACTGCAAATACAACTCCAACAACCCCGCCTCAACATCATAAACCAGGAAAAAGCGGTCAATTTCAAAAATCGCCTTCACCGCTTCCACCTGGAAATTAGCAGGATTGCTCGAGTGAATCGAGACCCATAAATTGGAAAGAATGATTCGAAGTATCTTCTTTTTCTGCATGGCGGTCAAGACCTTGGAGAAATGATGGAATAATTTTATAATTGAAAACGTAACCACTAGAGCATTCTGGTTTTGCTCCTTCTCCAACAGATTGCTGGCACTCTGGAATTGGAGGAACCGGGAAATCATTTCGTCATTTTTCCAGTATTCCATAGTCTGTACCGACACCATGTCCAAGACCCGGGAAAAGATACTACTGATTTTGCTACTGTACCGAGGATCAAAAACATACGTGAGGCACCGTCTTCTTAACATATCGACAATAAGAAATGTGGCCTTATCCAAGTCAAATGGTACCGGGGGGGTTTTGTTCCCCAATCTCAATCCATAAAATTGCTTGATGTCGGCAATTACGGCATCGTCCGAGTAGCAAAACTTTTCTCCTACTTGTCCATAGGCTCGTTGCGGAACCAACTGCGTCAATGCTTCGAGTATTTCCAATATGTAGTCATTCAAGTTTGCAGTTGCGAGAAGGCTTATAATCGCCAATGGAGCATGCAAAGTCACCATTTCTTCTTCGTTAAAATTGAACTTTTTAAGAATAAAGTCGAGAATCTGGAGCTGGGAATCGTCGGCCTCCAAAATGATCGAGATTATATTATTCCAGATGTACGACGATTCGGTACAATCGAAAAAGGCCAGCGCCGACTGTAACAACTCCTTATTCTCTCTAAAATCAAAGCAAACTTTCAAAAACTGGGTAAATAAACACGGCGTGAGCAAACTGCTTATCTCCCATTTATCTATAATAAGGTACAACGAGATTTTAAATGCCTCCACTTTTGACGTTGGCGCTTCCGAGTGAACCATTTTCAACAACCCACTAGACAAAACGCCTAGGGCATTGTTGGCAAAGTACTCCAATTTCGATTCGCCCTTCTCAACTTCGGTGTCTACTTCTGGTCCAAGTAAATAGTTCCAAAGTCTTCGATTCAAACTCATGTCCTTTCTCAAGGTAACTCGGCAACACGACATCAAGAGCAACTCTTTGTCCTTGGCAGAGACGTGCGACGTTATGACATCACAATCAAGCGACATCCGGGAAAGTAGCAAATCAAAGAACCCCCGCACCACTAATATGTCGCCGGTAGAGTCCACATTAGGAGGAGAGCTAATGGAAACGGCGAAAGCCCGGATTAAAAGCCCGGCGTCCGGCTTGAAGCAGCTTTGCGCTTCCTCTGAACTGGTGGCATTGCCGTCGATATCTCGTTCTCCGTTGAAATTGGGTAGTCTTCGGGTGCACCAGTGCAACGCGCCGATTCGTTTTTCCGGGTTCCGGATAATACAGAAAAACACGCTTTGCCAAAAATGCGAATCGTCCTTTAGACGGGCCTTGAAATCGTCCATCAACACGATTATATCATTAAACACCTCCGAGCTCTCGTCGTCCAACCCCGATAGAAGCGCCAAAATAAATGGCCGGGTAATATTTCTCAAGTTTGCGGGAGTCAGTTTCGCGAGCACGAGGTCCCTAAATATTCTTATTTGTTGAGGCTTGATCAGCACCGACGAATACGAAAGCAACGGAAGTAGTCCCGGTAGCCAAACATTTATTTCGTAGTTGAGATCCTGCTCGGGTAAGTTTTCAAGAATGAACTCATACACTGACAACGCCTTTTGATGCACACCGCTGGGTAAGGTGGACGACAAGCACAAAGCTAGTTGATTCGACACCTGCGTGGCAAATGGAACATAATACTTCTCATCGGATTGTACATCAGGGTTGAATTGGAGTGCCTTCTGGAGCCTGGAGAGGAATGCAATGTAGTCCGCCCATTCGTTAACAACCTCAAACGACGCCAACGTTTTCTCCACCAGCAGGATATACTTCTTGTCCTTGGATGTCAATTGGGCCCGGGTTTTCTTAGAACCGGTGGGCCTGGGTGAATTGCCCAATTTGCGTACTGGGTCCATCGGTTGGTCAAGTGTCGAAGTAAGAGATTCCTGGATGCGTGTAATTACAACTATAAAACCTCGTTCAACTTTGTCTTAGGAAGCATGCGCTACCATGTACGGATCCGGGAGAGCTTTTTTTTCCGCCCCCCCCTTTCTTCTTCCCAGGTTTGGCATGTTACCCGGATGTAATTGTTGGGGGGGCGGGAGTTGGGGCCTTCTCCACAGTGAGAAGCGGTGGATTCTAGTAATTCTAAGCATGGATTGAGTAACTCGAAGCATAGGACTAGCATATATGTCCGCGTTGAGTGTTGTAGAAATTGTCTGTTGTATGTCATGATCCGTGTGTGTGTGTGTGTGTGTGTGCTGGCGGTCCTTTGGTTTGTTTATATCTTTTGCAATTCTATTTATACGGAAATCTATGTGGATCATTAAACAGGGCGGATATTTATACAGAGTTCTAAACCATATTTTCCATATGTTGGAATCCTTCTCAGCTACTACTCCCGGTGTGTTGGGGCATTTTTTCGCATGCTACTGTTCTATTATCGATGCTGCTTCAGTCACGGTTTCTAGACAAATATTCTCACGCGCACCAAAAACACACCCATCATATTCACCTCTACATGGTAGTCACCGCAGTAACCCCTCACTCTAGTCTATCTCTTTGTCCTCTCTCCCATTGCACACTATTTAACTCTGCACATCAAATAATACCATCAATGAACTTCATTACATCCACCAACTCCTGCTCACTGGCGCTGTGGGCTACATTGGGATACTTGTGGAAAGAAAGGTTGTTGAACCCAAGGCGTTGGTAGAATTCGCTAGTTTGGTAACCGTAATCGAAATTGACAATGGGATCAATGTCCCCATGTCCCTGGAATATCGGGGTGTTGGTGTTGACACCCAGGGTGATTCCTCTCACCTCGAGTTCCTTGAGAACGGGACAGAACCCAGACAAGGCAACTACACCTCCGATTTTGAAACCCAACAAGGACACTGTCGCCAATGAAACAGCCGCCCCTTGCGAAAACCCACCAATAATGATCTTCTCGGGAGGTACATTGAATTTGTCAATTTGCTCGTTAATTAGTTTCTTTAAAGTTTCACAACTCTTGAAAAAACCATCAACATCCTGCTTGGCATTTGGGTTGGCAAATTCATACACATCAAACCACCCGGGCATGACGTACCCACCGTTTACCGTTATGGGAATTTGTGGAGCGTTGGGGAACACATAGTTAATCCCGTCGGCATTCCGCACAATGCCCGACTGCTTCACTAGCTGCGGAAACCAGGACCATCCATCCCCAGTATCGCCCAACCCATGGACAAAAATCACTGCTGCACTCGCAGGGGTCTTTAGAGCAGATACTCTTACTGCCGATATCAAATTGCTCATATGTGCACTGTCGATCCACAAGGCTCCGTTGTCGAGTTGATCCAGTACCCAACCCTTTTTTTGTTAGTTGTTTAACTGTGTTTTTCATGTGCTTGCCGCACAAATATGCAAGTCACGACATTGCGTAGGAATTCTCTGCGACATTGGCCTGGTATAGTTGAAGGCAGCAAGTCATGAAAGGTTCCCGTAATGTTCACCGTAGACTAAGTGGGCTTGGAGATTCCCGCAGTGCCGGCAAACATATAAAGAGCACCTTTGGTGAGCTTGAATTAGAGAAGAGGGCACACCTTGGGTTTAATGGAAGAAATGGAATCTGGCATCACCGTTAAGCCTGTCCAGGAACAAAGCATTTAACACACCCATTAAGGTGTATCCAGGGTTGAGATGGAGATAACATTGAATGCAATATGCATTTCCAGTCTCGTGGAGTGCCACCAGAGAGAGGTATGGCTCAAGAATATAGACCAGAAATGGAGTCCCTTAGTGACAACACCTCCGTCAATATTTAGCAGGGTTGACAAGTTATATCTGCGACTTGTGGAGGATGGGGATTGTCTATTCCCCACCTTGAGTGACATATTGTCACCTGGTATAAACAAAGAAGCAGAGGACTACACTATGCGAAGTAAATCGCACCAAGTTGAGCGTATGTGGAACAACTAATGCAAGCTAAATAAGCGTAACTAAGGTTATCGAAAATTATAATCAAACCGAAACCCAAACCCAAACCGAAACCCAAACCCAAACCCAAACCCATACCAACATCCCAAACAACGACCAGCGTTGTTGTGCCCAACTATCTGTAGTTTCCGAGTTGGAATTGCCTCAATCGACGTAATTGTGAAACACTTTATCAACCCCAATACTCCGTCCTTCGATCTTTGCTGTTTTTCGTATGTGATTGTCAAACCCCAACTTGGTGGTGGACCA
>JAJLZI010000086.1:0-43895 GCA_030572135.1 Intestinozyma alai
TGTCCCTGCCTCCCCCACCGCCATGCCTCCCCCACCGGGACCCAATCAGCAACTAGCAACTGGATTACACTTTTACGTGGGGGGGCATTTACCTATTTGGGGCAGTTGCCTCGGAGATCACAAAAAAATACCCTAGGGTGCATTTTTTCCTACTAACACGCCACCTTCTCCACACTTGACTACTGTTCACCACAAACCACCTGCTACCCTGCAGCAAGCGGGTTATTCTAGGTAGACTTTCTCCCGAGGCGGGGGGGGGGGTGGAAATAGCCACCAACTGACCTCCTCTTCACTATGTGCTACTTCGTACTCCTGTAAGTTTCTGTTATCTGTATATCATTCCTGTCCCTCTGCAACCTCTCCAGCTTGGCTTTTGTCGAAGATTCTTGTATACATTGGGGGTGGGGGAGGGAAAGCGTGGTATTTCCGAGTCTATACCCCCACCTACCCCCTCCCCCGCAAAATATACCTTTCTCAGTAATTTGTTTTTTCTTTTTGTAATTTTTTGTGTTTTATTTTTTTCATTTTTTCCACTTACACGGAATAGCGACTCCAAACCAGATCACTGAACACTCCACACAAACAAATACACTTCTAGGTATGGAAATCGAGAAATGGTGCTAGGGTAGAAATTCTAACCCAGGGAATCAAGCCCGCCTCGTCAATCATGATTAATCAAGCTTATCCGAGTTGGGTAATTCCGTTTGTAGGGATTGGTAGTTCTTTCTTCCCCCCACCCCCACCGCTAACTATAGGATTCTTTTTTTTTGTTGTTTTGTTCGCTGCAGGAAAAAAAACCTTACATAGTGTCAACTGAAAACAATCCACCACCACCACCACCATAACACCATCTGGGAAAGAAGGTAAATCAAAGACAAGAAAACCAATCAAATCAAATTGCATTCATAGGTGGAACGCCATCGCTCCCCCTCCTCTCTGATCGGTGTTATTATTTCAGATTATATTTTCCAATCCTTCCCCTCCCCCCCCTGAAAAATGCCACATCTTCCAGCTTCTACAACCAGCCTAATAAACTCCACAATAAAGTATTATCACGACATACCCATATCTTACGTCATTGTATATGCACAGGGTTCTCTTGACGTTGTGGGATCACTAGTTGTTTCCTCTGATGAAGAAGTTGGTTCCGAACAATCGCTGGCAATACGACAAGTTGTAGAAAGTGTCACCAAAAGCGGAGACCGGGTGGTGCATTTACAGTACGACAGTAAAGAGTTGATTGTTCATTTTGTTAATAAATTTGTATTTGTCTATGGCGTATAGAGGAGAGTACTCATTATGTAAACAATCGGACTGGCAATACTAATTGGGAATGGGGAGGTTGTGTAATTGTTCTCCGTGAACCTCCTGTTTCTAGACCAGATGTATTTTCATATTACTCCAACCACACACATCCATAGACGGAGTATTTCCCCAAAGGAGTGGTTGTTTTTAGCCAAACAACCCGATTTCTAGCAAACCTTTCTCTATAGCTCTTCTATGCCCTGTATATTAGGTTATTTTCGCTAGATAGTCTCCGTTCTTTTGTCTACCCTCTTTGGTATTGCTAGTTAATAGAATCCCAGTCCACACAACCCAGAAGGAAGTATTAACCACACATAAAGTTTACAGAACACCCCTTTTTCACTATTTATACTAGCAGTACTCTTAACAATCATCTATACCGCTAGTACCAGTCAACACAATCTTACTTCTTTCTCACGTTAACTTGATCCAGGGCAAAACTCGACTGGTGAAACCAAAAAAAAGACTTAGTATAACCACCCACAATCAATCTATCCACCACCCACCACCATGTCTGAATCAAACCCTCCCCCAGAATTCGCTCCAACATCAACAACCCTCTATACCGTATCCTCATCTTCCCCACTATACAACCAGGAAGTCTCCCGCTCCTCAATAGTCAAATCCCAACTACACAAATCAGTCTATGATTCCCTCGCCGAGGTATACTCAATACTCCACACATTGGAAATGCTAGAGGTGTCCTACTTAAAGGACTACATCACCGATAAGGAAAAGTACACCTCCACTTCATACCGACTTATCAACCAGCACCAAATCATCACACGAGGGTTTGCCGAAGACACAGACAAGTTGGTGCTCTTGAAACAAGTCCTACCCGATGGTTTGGCGGACGATTTGGATAACTTTGTCGACTTGCTCGCAAAGAAGTTCAACACCAACTGCCCCAAAGCAGTAAAGCGGTTGAAATCAGGAGTCCCAGCCACTATTGAACATATGAGCACGTTGGTGGAAAGCTTACACCCCGTTCCGTCAACGTCGACCCCATCCAATACCAGCGCTCGTTTGGTGGCGGAAATCACAGGGAACTTTATTACGTGTATGGATGCAGTGAAATTGAACTACAGAACCAAGCACCAGCTCCATCCGTTGCTCAGCGAGCTTATGGTGAACTTGAATGACTTGGTGGAGAAGAATGAACAGCACTCGTCGTTGGATTTTACTGGGAAATCAAAGTTGGTGAATTGGTTAATCAAGCTAAACAATCTCCAGGACCACGAAGAGATTACGCCTCAGGATGCTGATGGGTTTCTTAATGATTTGGATTTGGCGTATAAAGGGTTCTATACATCTCTAGAGTAGACAGGTGACACACTACACATCTAATAGCTATTGATATATACTTGCACCATCTAACTATACTATAGACTCAATCTGCTCCGCATACCCTAACACATTCCTAATCACCGATTCATTATTATCCCCCACCACCTCGGCTTCGTTCTTAACAAAGTAAATCGACCCATTCTCAAACTTCCAATTAGCAACCTCTAAAGTCTCCTTCAACGTTGTCTCAAACGTGGCATCCGACATTTCCTGTGGCAAGTATAACAAATTCTTACAATTAGAAGTAGGAATCGAATCATACGTCTTTTCCAACGACTTGGCAATCTCAAACCGAAGCGCCATAATCAACGTATCTACGAAATGCGAGTATTCCTGGCATGGTAACTTACCCTCGTCCTTCAACAATTTCCATATCTTGATATAGTTACCTTCCATTAAATTGCTCTCCAAATTAATGGGGAACTGGAGATAATGGTCCTTCTCAATGTCATACTGACTGGAGTTGTAGATAACCTCCAATTCAGTATGGAACTTGGAAATCAACCCCTGGCTCAAGAGATACAACAAGTACAAAGAAATAATCTTGGTGGCGTCGGTATTGACACTCTTCTTGTTTAGGTTGTGCAATTTGCCATTAGAGTAAAAGGGTCTCAATTGGGCAAAGTAGTTCTCGAACCCAGAATAGTTATTGGATAATAACGACGATAACGCTCCGATTTCAAGGATACGCTGGGCAATTCTCAAGTCGTTTATTTGGTCTTTAGTCTGGGTGTTGGTCGCCGTGGGCAAGAGTAGATTGTGCTTGATAAGTTCTATCTTGATGGGAGCAAGAAGAGTCAGACACTTCTCATACTGCTCCTTCTCGAACAGGGTGTATATTTCTGCAGTTAGCTTTTGTAAGGACATTGGTGTGGGTGCAGTAAGCTGAGATACCTATCGCCACCATCTATAGAGCACTGCCAGAGCTTGTACGAAAAACTGGACATAAAAAAAAGGGTCGTGCGGAAAGGGCGAAAATGTCGCGGGAGACATTTTTGGGGGGAGACATTTTTTTTTTTTTACATTTGGCGATGGAGGGAGAAGTTGAGACACTGCTACTGCTGTTACTGCTGTTACTGCTGTTGATAACCTAGAACTCTCTCCATCATTAAAATCGCCATGAAATTCCTCACCACCAACTTTGTCACCTGCGCAGTCAAGGGGTGTCGTTCGTCTTTGGATTCGTTTCCGTTGCAGTACAGCGAGTGCCAGCTAGTCCAGCAGGAACAAGATTATAACCCGGAATTTATCGTGCACATGTTGGAGAGATTGGATTGGAACGCTATAGTGAAGGTGGCTCGAGATTTAGGCAATGAATCCTTGCCTCCTACAAAACCCGAAGACTTGGACCCGATTATGGAGGACAGCCAGGCGGTATTACGAGACTTGCATACGTTGTTGGTGGAGACCCAGATTGTCGAAGGTAAAATGGCCTGTGGGAACTGCCAGCATATCTACTATATAAAGAACTCGATACCTAATTTTCTTTTACCTCCTCATTTAGCTAATTAGTGTGTGCACATCTTTGGTGATGGACAATAATGGAGTGCAAAATAAATAAATAAATAAATAGAGGGCAAGGTATTGTATGTATAGAAATAGAGATTTTCTGGGTAGTTAACTATGTGCCACTAGTACAGCAAGGGGGGGAGAGAAAGTGAGGGGGGGGGTTCGCTAATCCAGGAGAAAAGGTTTATGTGTATCGTTCACTTGTTGTTTTGTAGGTAAATCATGTGTTTGAGAGTTGGCAAATGCACCCCCGTTGACCTGCGCGAGAGTATTGTGGGGGGAGCAGAAATCTATATTGTATAGACGGCGATCAAAGAGTAATATAATTGTTCAATAGTATAGCGAGATGAGTGCCCAATGCCGCTAACTTCTATGCTGTTTGTAGGGCACCAACCAGTGGGATGTCTATTTACGCAAGTACACAATACAATATATGGGAGTCAGAACCGGGAAATGTCGCTTGGTTTTACACAGAAACCAACCAAGAAACCAGCTACGGCAACTGTGTATGCTACTCCTCGACCAAAAACCATTCAAGCATCTCCCGCCACAAGACAGTGTCGGTTACACTTTGTCTACTCCACACAAACTGGCGCAAACAAATATACGAAGCAGATCCTGTACATAAGACTTCGGAGTGTCAGTTCTTGCTCTTTTATTTTTTAAGGTATGCTGCGTCTTTTTTTTTTTTTATGCAGTTGGTGATCTTTTTCTCGTGACGAGTTCAACGAGGACATTAGCTAGGTATAGTACGTAGTGGTGCTTGTATATCGCCATTATACTGCTATATTCGGTTGTAGGTAGGAAGGGGGGGGATCCAAGAAGACGACCTTGTCGCTATGGCCGCCGAAGCAACTAAGCCTTGTTCAATTTCTTTTTGTGTGTCTAATGAAAAACCTTCTCCATTCTTTTATTTTGGGCCTTTTTTTGAAGAAAAAAAAAAATCCAACAATGGGTGCAATTTTTAGGGAGAACCAACACGCACACACACACACATCGAAATGGATTGAACTGGTTGGCACCAGTGAAGGGTTCAAAAGGATGTGGTAGCCTGGGGTATCTCTATATATGGCATTTCTATTGGGAAGGGAAATATTCGCCAGATAAATCTGGATCTAATTATAGTTTGTTATTTATTGTTTTCGTGGTACTGGAACAATTTGGACGAGTTCTCATTCTCGGTTTCCTATTATCCTTTTCCTGACCGTGGTCCTCCATTGTTAAAGGCTAGAGTTTCTTTATTTTTCTTGATCCTTTGCACGTCCATTCGTACTTGGAGGAGGGTTGTACTTGGACTTTGTTCTACCAGTTTTTCTACCGGGTTTACTTGCAGTTGTTATATTTAGTATATACCGATTCCCCTGTTTTTTTACACTTGGAAAAACAGAACCTCAAACCATAGACAATACCACTGTGTTTGGATAATTTCCAAACTCTGTCATTATCTTTCTTCTCCTTTCTTCTCCCTCTCCTTTTATTCCGCTTTCTTCTCCTCCCATTTTCTCAGGCTTCCCCTTCTACTACATCACCAAGAATATAACCAGTTGTCATTCCATTCCCATCCCTCGGGCATTTTTCTGGACCTTTTTTTTTTCTTTTCTCAAGCCTAATCATTCCCCAGTAATAAACCCAAGGTTTTGAAAACGTGCTGAGTTCCATTCCCCAATTTATCCAAGGTGCAATAACCCTAGTTTAAATTCATTATAGACTGCTGCATACATTACAAACCTCACTTCCCAAATGGTTAGCGTGTCGCTCTTTAACCCGTCCAGTTCTACATTGCCATCTTCCCATGAAACCACCCCACTGGAAGAAAGAAGTAATGATATACCCACTCCCAGTGATACCAACCACAGCATCAACGGGTCATCATACTTCAGCCAGCCCCCTTCACGCCCGGCATCCCGAGTCAGCAACCGGTCTATTTCCTTAGTTAAACTCCTCTCGTTTAACAATAGAGAGCACCCAGAAGATGCTGGATCTGGAGATTTAAGTGAACCGCAAACTCATAGTATTGGCTCCAATAATGACGGTGCTGTCAGTGGTGGTGCTGTCAGTGGTGGTGCTAATGGTGCTGGCGGTACCTCCAGACGTCATCACAGTAATAGCATCTCCAAATTGAAAAGTATGTTCCGATTACCGTCAGCCTCATCCCTATTACTACACAGCGAGTCTGAAAAATCCACCAATACCGAATCCCCAGCACCACAACCAGATCCCCCCACATTAACCAGAAACAGGTCCATTTCCACCCCCCTGAGTGGGCCACTTCGAAACCACGTGCGCAACATACCCCCCAGCCCCACCACCACCAATAAACACCAACACCAACACCAACACCAACACCAACACCAACCACGTACACCCAATAGACTTTTGCAAATAAACACTAAGCTTGAGAAATCACCAACCTCAGATACCAAACCCGACCATGACAGTCCGGTAGTGCAGTCAAACTTGTACTTCACGTACCAGGGTCTTCCCCCGCATCTAAATACCCAATCCGGAATTACGGCACCACAGTACCTCCAGGATCCTACCAGTAACCAATCGGACTTATCGGTAGCCTTACGTCACAACGATTCGGTGTTTTCCCTAAGCGATTCAGGCGTCTTGAAGGCTCCCCGACCCGGCCGCGGCACCTCCGAGCCCGTGACCGACGATGAAGGAACTTTGTCGACGTTTGACTTTAACCAGCCGCAGCCACAACGGTTGAAACCTCCACCAGATGTGTTTGCTACTGAACACGCTGCCACTCCCATGGCCACACCACCGTTAACGGCATCCTCATACCCTATGGCCATATCTCCAGAACGCACCCGCAGAAGAAGCAGACCTCGTAGTGGTCAGGATTTGTTGGCGTTCCCCAAGACCCCCACCAAACTCCTGCAGCAGGTGACTCCAGCAACCAGCAGTGAGGACGATGAACACCACCACGGAGATGATGACGAAAATGATGCCGAGGACTTCAGTTTGAAGCCGCTTGAACCCGAACAAGACCTCTCTATTCCTATATCTCCGTTCCAGCGGGCTTTACGTCGAGTAGCGTCGGCACCGCTCGTACACCGCTTGCTCAATGATAAAACTACCGAGGAAACAATCCCGTTCCCCAGCACCACTTCTGCCACGCCCAAGAAGGAAAGCACGGACCAGCTCCATTCCGATACCAACAAACAACAACCACCCCAGGAAGAATTCGACATAAACAAGCACATTGGCGAAGTGAAAATCTCTGGACGTCCACGGACTTATACTCAAGACCGAACCTACTCTAATGCCGCCACTCGTATCACCGACGTTAAGGTTAATGCCGATTCGTTTGAAAAAATCCGCCTATTGGGCAAAGGTGACGTGGGACGCGTATACTTAGTGCGGGAAAAGCTGTCCAATCGGTTATTCGCCATGAAGATCTTGAATAAAAAGGAAATGATTGAACGGAACAAGATTAAACGGGCACTAGCTGAACAGGAAATTCTTGCCACTTCTAACCATCCGTTTATAGTCACCCTCTATCATTCTTTCCAGTCTCCAGAACACTTGTATTTATGTATGGAGTATTGCATGGGTGGTGAGTTTTTCCGAGCACTACAGACAAGACAATCCAAGTGCATTCTGGAGAACGATGCCAAGTTCTATGCTGCTGAAGTTACTGCGGCGTTGGAGTATCTCCATCTTATGGGGTTTCTTTATCGGGATTTAAAACCCGAAAACATCCTCTTGCACCAGTCGGGACACATCATGTTGAGTGACTTTGACTTGTCGAAGCAGAGCGAACGGGCCAAGAACCCTGAGATCTCGTTTGTTAAGAATACCGGCATGCACTTGTCATCCAGCAATGAAGGACCAGCTATAGATACCAGGGCTTGTATCGACGGGTTTCGCACTAACTCCTTTGTAGGAACTGAAGAGTATATAGCGCCCGAGGTGATTAGAGGGAAGGGCCACACCAGTGCGGTAGACTGGTGGACCTTGGGTATTTTCATCTACGAGATGCTCTATGGAACTACGCCGTTTAAGGGTAGTGACCGTAAAAAGACATTTGCCAATGTATTGAAGAAGGAGGTGCGTTTTTTGGACACCCAGCCGGTGTCATCGAATTGCCGCAACTTGATTAAGAAGTTGTTGATTAAGGATGAAGATAAGCGGTTGGGGTCGAAGACAGGGGCCCTGGAGATCAAAAACCATGTGTTTTTCAAGAATACCCAATGGGCACTTTTGCGGCACCAAAAACCCCCCATGATTCCTGTATTAACTAAGTCGTCAAAGAAGGTAGAGAAGCCGTTGCCTTCTGAGGAGCACGGGGCAGATACTGGTGCTGAGGCCGCTGCGAAGACCAGCAAACCCGATGATCCGTTTGCTAGCTTCAGTTCGGTGAGTTTACAATATGAAGAGAATATCGAGCTGAGTCCGATGTACACTCCGGAAAACACCACCTACACCAGCGTGGCGTATACTATGACAGCCGGTCTGAATGGGAGCCCAAACAAGAAGATTTTTGGCAAGCGGTGAGTGGGTTATGTGTGTTATATGTGTTTAGTGTATTTGTGTTTATGTGCGAGACAATTGAATTCAAGCAGCAGTAACATAATCGCTTAAACGTGCCCCTAAAACGTAGAACAGTCTATAGAGGGCCTCATATGTACCAGATACATGACATCATCATAGTAACCAGCCCTATCTCTAAATCCCTTCCCAACAAGAGAAATTTGCACCCATTGAAATCTACCCCCCCCATGTCGTGCGACCTGTCACGTGACTTCCAGCCAACCAAATCGGAGTTGAAAGAAAGAAAGAAAAAACAACATCGGTGCGATTTTCTTCTGCAATAGCCAGAAAAGAAAACTCCCTTGTTAGGTGGTGTAGGTTAATAGATAAACATAGTACATAGAATAATAATGGCAGCTGGGCATTTTGTTAGGTATATTCGTCACGCTCCAGCAGCAAAGCCACACGTTGATCAAGTGGCCAAATGGGCAGGTAAGTTATCGGGGGCTGCCATGTGGTTCTGGATTATGTACAGAATCAAGGAGGAAGGTCCAGTTATGTTTGGGATGTGTTTACCGCACGAACATCACTAGATGGGCAGAAGAGCGGAGTTCTCGTCAGGGCTATTTATTTATGTTGTTATAAGGTTGACATATTTACGTTATTGCCGTGTGCTTGTGTGCTTGGAATGAATATAACTTGCATCTTCATATCTGGTAGATTTCTTAGTAGCTGGTTACTTATTACCTCCCCCCCCTATTGGGCAAAAGAGTATGCAGAATTGGCATTTTGAACTATATATGGTTATAGTTTGCTACATATACAATGCATTCATCGATTTTTTCTTTTTTTTAAAACAAAGTAGAGGAGTGGGTAACTGTTTCCTTGGTAGTGGGAAAGTACATGAACTAAGTTTGTCCAGAAAAGACTTGGGATGGGGGAAGACTATTTCCTCCTTATTGGGTCATTCCAAGATGTGTCCTCCTCGAGAAGAGTTGGTGGTTTATGGGTATTGCTTTTCCGTTTATTGGTGTTGGTTTTTATTGAACTGGGCATGAATCTGTGCATATGGTGATGTGGCCATCCTTTGACTTATAAAAGATGGAGAATAGGTACAGCTCTGTTGGTGGAATTACGACGAGGCGTTTCAGATCATTTTGGATAGCTATTGAAAGGGCCCCATACTGATATTTTGAACGGTGCCATACTAAACTCTCTTTCAACCTACAAGCCCCGGATTTATTTACAAATGAAATAACCGTCCGTTTATGGTTTATAAAGGAGCGGCAATCACAAGTTATACCCCCCATATATACCATAACTATGTACAATCATCCCAACCCATCATTAACAATTGGGTTATGTTCTGGTATTTTTTTTTGCAACCAATAAACACTACATCTCTTTCACCAACAAATGGCAATTTAGTCCCACCCATAACTTCATCATTCTATCCTAGAAAACACTATCCCATATACCATCAACTCACATACATCACCTCCTCATGACCTGCCACGCTAATCTCAAGAAACAAGTCTCCGTTTGCGCACTTTTCGTCATTTCCCATCTCCTCGTCATTTTTTAAGCGGAGAACGAATTCCAGGGTCAAGATTCGCGCCAACATGGAATTCCCCCCCAACCCAGCTTTATACTCCGCCACACCTTCCCGGTAACCAGGCTGCTATATACCCACGAAAAAGTTCATTGAAGCTATTGGACAAGACTCCACACCCTAGACCAGCCATAGAAAGAATATAAACTTCCAAATTCACCCATAATCACCCCCGAACCATGAAATGCTAGACCCTCAGCAACGTTTGCGCAATGCGGTAATCAACGGAACCCTCCCCATAGTTAAACGAATACTAAGTCGGTTTCCAGAGCTCTGGTTCAATATTGATCCCCAACACCGAGGATGGACTAATCTACATTATGCCGCATATCACGGCCACTACCTCATTTGTTTCTACCTAATATCATACATCACCAAAAACGAAATGGAAGCCAGTCTCACCAAACTCGACCTCTTATCGTTTGATGATGTTACTGTACTCCATCTATGTATAGAAAAACACCATTCACAAACCTTGCATTACTTGCTCCAAGAGTTCCCGGGGAGGTTGTGGTTAAACTACCCCGGAGGTGCCAACAAACAAACACCATTACATTATAGCTGTATCCACGGCTTTGAGCAAGGAACCAAGCTTCTATTAGAGTTTGGTGCCCAATGGGATAACCCTGATGCTAATGGTGATACTTGTCTACACCACTGCTTCCAGTTTGGTAGTGTGGGATGTATGCAAGCACTACTTCAGTATATCATCACCCAGGATTCACCCGATAAGGATACGGCCAAGGATAAGATAGCCTGCTTTGAACAGGTTAGAAATAACCATAATTGGGTGGCATCTGAATATGCCGCCACGTTTGCATTGACTGATCGGTATGAAAGTCTCAAGCTGGACATCTTTGACTTTTTTGAGTTCACCACTGCTGCAGCAGCGGTAGCTACACCGGTAGTTACATCGTTTCCTATAAGTGCCCATTCTGGTGGTGAGCAGAACTCAGCTGCATCCACGGTGCGTGGTTCTATGGTGTATACACTACAAAATGTGTCACATACTTCGTTACCGGAGAATAAGGTTCTTTCTAGTCCAATTCTTCCTGTGGTTAAGCCGAGATCATTGCACAATGACGATGAGAAAGACGAGGAGCAGCAGCAGCAGCATATCCATACATACTCGATTGATTCTTCTCTCGCTTCAGCTGCCGTTTCTCCTACTAATGCTATGCTTATATTTACATCGAATTCTCCACGAAAAGAGTATACCGAAGTAGCCACCATATCTGCCAGTCAAGCGCGGCCACACTCACAGTCGCTACCTGTTAAACCAGAACTGCGAAAACACGTACCGTTAGTTATAAACACCACTGCTAGAGCTCGGGCAAATACCGCACACGTATTAAAGCAGCAACCACCACCACCAACGCTATTCTTGCCACCAACTCCTACTACTGCTCCAGCCCCAAAACTACAACCTCCAACAGTGGTTACTCCCCAAACCCCGTCTCTCCGATCAGTCACCATATCTCCATCGGTCAAAACCGCCATTGAAAGTGAAATTGACGAAGAAGAGCCACCACCATCGGCATCGCCACAGTCAACTTGGTCCAATTCGTCGCTATCCCCACAAAAGGGAGGACTGCGAAAGAAGAGCTTTTCATTCTCGAAGATGGTGCCAGTATCCATCGAAGAGCACGACCAATGGCCCACACTCAGCCACGAACCACCAACCATTGAACAGGATCACCCTAGTCGACCTCGTGCCGCATCGGCCTCATCTATAGCGGCCAAAGTGGCGTTTAATTCCAGCCGGTCCTCATTGGCTCAGGTGGATGAAAGTCCGAGGTCATTTGCCACGATTGCCAGCCGGAAATCGGTGCATCGGGCCCATTCGCTGATATCATTGGGGGCAAAGAAGAACAAGTCCATCAGAACCAGTCCCAGTATGGGAGTGTTTGTTAACTCGCCCAGTAACAGCAGCGTGGAGTCGCATAATTTGCTCCAATCTCCACCGCTGCCCATAGGGCGAATACCCCGAACAAGCAGTCTAGGATCGACGAGTAGTATGCTGTCGCGAGAACGCACCACAAGTGTGAATAGTATTAGTTTTAGTAGGGTCAGGTAGAGGGGGAGGTGAGTGTTGTGCTGGTTAGAGTGGTTGAAGTGGTTGACGTGGTTGAAGGATTGAAGTGGTTGAAGGATTGAATTCTTTGAAGTGTTTGAAGTGTTTGAAGGATTGAAGTGTTTGAAGTGTTTGAAGGATTGAAGTGTTTGAAGTGTTTGAAGGATTGAAGTGTTTGAAGTGTTTGAAGGATTGAAGTGTTTGAAGGATTGAAACGTTTGAAGTGTTTGAAGGATTGAAACGTTTAAACCATTTGTTAAATATGCTTGATGAGAGTGGTTGAGGTATTAGTATTTGAAGTACTTGAATTACTTGATACTTGATGAGAATAGTCACTGCGTTAAAGAAGCAATACCAGAGTAAGGATAGATGTAGACAAGTCTACTGACTATATAATTGTGTATATGTTATAGGAATAGAACAACAAATTGAAAGTAAAGCAATGAGTATATCCCCCATAAATAAGCCATTTTTTTGCAACTACAGAGTATCCAAGTAATGACCATATAACAGTCTAATATACAATGAACTCTTATGAACAAGTACACTCTTAGGAACCAAGCTGAGAGTATACTCCCATACTACAGTGAATGGCGTGTATGGTACAAAACGCGTGGATTTTTTTTTTCACCGATTACCAATTCTTGATCTCTGGTTGATGAGTAGGTTCTTCATCCATTGAGAACTGGTGGGTAGATAACCTTTAGATATGAGTATAAATAAGAAGAAACAGGCGACGTTAAGTCGTTTCTTTACTTCGTCGAGAACTGCTTCGGTAAAGCAGTCACAACCAACTTCTACAAAGAATACACTGCCTACGTCAGTAACTTCGATACAGCAATTTGTATGTAAAAATGGTAACCAAAGTGGGACCCCATCTTCACCAACCAGCCAATCCCAGGCCAAACAACCCCCCAAACAACTCCCCGCCAAACGTAAACTACCCCCCCTGGAATCCAGTAAACCAAAATCAAAACTAACCCCATTAGAAAAGCAAATCCTACAACTAACGTCCCAGAACCAGGATAAACTCCTTCTAATCCAAATTGGATATAAATATAAGGCCTTTGGTGCGGCAGCAGAGGTTGTGGCTAAGATATTGGGGATTATGTATATCCCCCATTCAACGTCGGCGGAGTTTGCCTACTGCTCATTCCCGGACTTTAAACTCCATGTAAACTTAAAACGTATACTAACCCACGGATATAAAGTGGGTGTGGTGAAACAAATGGAATCGGCCATTGTCAGAACTATAGAAAAGAAAAGCAGTTCCGAATTGATGGAACGGGAACTTTGTGGCGTATACACTAAAGGCACGTATATGAGCGATGAACTGGTGGGAGAAGTATGGGAAAAGCAGGAAAGTCCTGGATATATTGTGGCCCTCTATGAGAGCAATGATGAACGAGAGTTTGCCATGGTGGCAGTGCAACCACTCACCGGAGACGTCATTTATGATCGGTTTGATGATGGGGTTTCTCGTAGCAAATTGGAAACCAGACTAAGCTACCTTTACCCCAGCGAACTTGTAATAACTAATCGTGTATCGGAAGTGAGTGCCAACACCGCCAGGGTATGTAGGTATATCAATCCCGATGCAACAATCATTCACAAGAGTATTGGTGAGGACCCAAGAGACATTTTCCAGCGCCACCTCTCTGCGGACCTTGTAGAATTCTACACCCTAAACTTCCCCCTAACGGTGCAGATCTGCGTGGCCCAGCTAATAAACTACCTTGTAGAGTTTAAGCTTGTGTCGATCTTTGCCATTCAAGTAAATATAAAGCCATTCGAGCAGTCGTCAGCGTATATGATTATTCCTGCACAAACATTATCTGCTTTGGATGTGTACTGCAACGAGGACTCGTCCCAGGGCACTAGAGGTACACTCTTATGGCTTCTCGATCATACGCGCACGCGAATGGGACACCGTATGTTGCACAATTGGATTGCCCGGCCATTGGTCAACCGAGACCAGATTGAAGGCCGGCTACAAGCTATAGATGATCTACGCGGGGGGTATAACCAGGTGGTGGATACCCTCAAGAACCACCTTGATCAGATGGGGAAGAAGGGCGTCGACTTACAAGAACTGTTAATTAGAATCCACTATTCGGTGAACGATGCCACTCCACGGATCACCCGTAAAGGAGTGTTCACATTTTTAGAGTGGATCCAAGGAATCTTGAGACTTGTAGGTCAATTTGAATCTTCGATTGGTGGTTTGGACACCAGTATGGGTTCGCCGTTGCTACGAGGGGTGTTTCGGGAATTGTTGGACTACTCTAAACTGAATATTGTCACCAACTTTATAGCCATGATCAACCCATCGTACTTGTTGAGCGACTTTAAGGAAGTCCAGGACCAGAAAGTCAAGTTCTTCAATTTAAACAACTACGAATGGAAGGGTATCACCGATGAGCTAAATGAAATCGCCACTATTGAAGCCAAGCTCGAGGAAGAGCTCGGTAGGATTCGCACCACGCTTAACCGTCCCCAGATGAAGTACACCACCAATAACCGGGAACCATACCTTATTGAAGTGCGTAATGGGAAGCAAGTGAATGAACTACCCGCAGATTACTTGAAGATTAATGGAACTGCCACCGTTAGTCGGTTTCGAACCCAGCAAGTGTCGAAATTGTACCAGCTTCTCCAGTACCACCAAGAAATGCTTCTCAATAGCTGTGATGAAGCGTTTGCGTCGTTTCTTGCCAGCATCAATGAGTCTCATGTCTACTTCAAGTCGATAATAACCAACCTAGCCACGTTTGATTGTCTTCTCTCGTTGACGGCGGTCAGTCTTCTGACCCCAACACTGAGACCAGTTCTAAGCGACGATATAACTATTACCGTAAAGGGAGGACGTAACCCCATTATCGAGCAGCTTCGGTCCAACTATGTGGGCAACGACATCGACATCCAGTACGACAAGCGACGAGTATTGATTATCACCGGACCCAACATGGGCGGGAAGTCGAGCTACGTGAAGCAGGTGGCGCTTTTCAGCATCATGACCCAAATTGGGTGTTTCTTGCCCTGTGAAGCGGCCACCATGGGGATATTCGATAGTATCTTTATGCGAATGGGGGCCCTGGACGATATTCTCCGCGGTAACTCAACCTTTATGACCGAAATGGCTGAGTGTTCTAGTATCATCCTGGGCATGACTTCGCGGTCCTTGATTATCCTCGATGAAATTGGCCGGGGCACCGGAACCACCGATGGGATCAGCTTGGCATGGCTGATTCTCAAGTACCTTGTCGAGAGTGACAAAATGCCAACGGTCTTGTTTATTACCCATTACCCTTCGATAGGCGTTCTCGAGGAGGAGCATCCTGGTGTAGTGGTGAATTATCATATGGGGTACGAAGAAGTACACAAGGGCCAGGATGAGTTCCCCGAGGTGGTATTCTTGTACACCTTGTGCCGTGGGGTGGTTAATAACCTGTATGGTTTGAATGTAGCTAAACTGGCAGGCCTCCCAAACGACGTTATTGGCCGGGCATTTGAAGTGAGTGAAGAGTTGAAGAGAGAGATCGAAGTGGGCAACCCTGTCAAATATTACCGGGAGATTCTACTGGCACTACAGGATGGAGATGTTGACCGTTTACTTAGGTTTATAGACTGATTGTGCACACCATAGCTGGATGCTTGTCTCTACATATTAAAAAATTCCAAACAGAGTTCATTAAACCGGGCCGGGTTATCCAAGTAGATATGGTGGCCGGCATTTCCCACCACGGCAAACCTGGCAAGGCCAGGGTCGCGAGACTGGATCTGATTATAAATGTGCTCACCACCCTTTTCGTTCATCCAGTCCTTTTCGCCGTACACCCAGAAACTATGTGTTTTCGTGGTCACTAAATGCTCAATTAGCCCACGATCACACAATGGTAACTTGGCCAAGATTTCGTGGGTAATAAACTTTGTAATTGCCAACTCGCCTGACCTCTGGAACTGATTAAAAATCGAGTAAGAGTATCGGTGCAACTTCAATATCACCTCCTCTTCACCGTAATTCCTAAACCTCTGAAACGTCCAGTATGACAATATTTTCAGGTAAAAAGGTCCGAATTTCTGCAAGATCCCAAATGGAGACTGGTTGTACTGCCAAATCTTTTCGAGGATGATATTCTTGGGGAACCGTGGTTGGCCCAATTGCAGCCATACCTGTTCTAACTCAGTATAGTCAACCTCGCCGTTTTCATCCACTGGCTTTTCAAGTGGATTTTGGGGCTGGTGGTGATTATACTGGTACTGTACATTATTTATTAAGCTATGTTTACTTGACTCGGTGCCCATAGGACTAACTAGCACCACTTGTTCCACCATATTATTACGGTTATACTTCATCAAGTAGCAGCACGCCAAGTATGCCCCCATGGAATGGGCAATAATTCTAAACTGGGCAATCTGTCTCTTTAATCTCCAAACCTCTAGAGGATCAATAAACCAGTTTTCTATGGCCACAACCTGGGCTATTCTACCGGCAGTGGACTCTGGTTCCAGGAAAAACTCCTTGGGGAACTCGGGACGAGATGAATTGCCAAACCCAGGGAGATCTATAATGTGGAGTCTCATGCCGGGTATGGTTGCAAATGGTTCGATGTTGTTCACGAAATACCCCATGGCAGCCATGTACCCATGGATAATAACCACGTGATGTTCCTGGGTATGGGGCTGGTTATTTTCGAGGTAGAGTTCGTGGATGGTGACGGTATCCGATACCTCGATATCGAGAAACCTGACAAATATCTCCGGGGTGGGCGATGGTGGTGAAGGGTGCTGATCCGGAGGGTAGATGTATATAGAGGGGGACAAGAGGCTATGGACAAGATCGTATTCGATTAATCGGTTGTTTAGTCTTGCTTGGTTTATAGAGTCAGTTGAGATAGAGGAGGTGGAGTTGCTCGACAGGGACGGCGACATTAGTTGGCTCAGAGAGCACCACCAATCTTTCCATGACTGTATCAAGGGGATAGATTTGGCGGTGCTGGCGGTGCTGGCGGTGCTGGCGGTGCTGGCGGTGCTGGTGGTGGAAGTTTCCGAGGAAGACTGTGAAACCAGGACTGAGCTAGGAGGGTTGGGGTCCCCCATAGTTCCTATAGCATCACGTATTAAAGAGGTCATGGTGGGAGCCAAAGGGTTACAAGAGTTTATAAAAACTTACAACAACTTATAATCTACAAAAAGAACAACTAAGAATCTACAAATCCACTCCACAACGAATGTGGGTGTGTTTATATAAAGATAAGCAAGCGGGGTGGTTATCATCAGCAAAGAAAAAAAAAGGGCGCACGTTCTTCACAGTATCACCAACAGAGAGTGGCAGTAACCAAAGGGGGTGAAACATTTATTAAGTATTAGGGGGAAAAAAAAAAAGTCTGGTATACAAAGGCACGGGTAGGTAATACGGGAATACAAACCTACGACATGGGAAGATAGAAGATGAAGGTGGGATGCAAACCCGGAAGAAGGGAGGGAGTGTGTGACAACTGAGCCGAGAAAGGGTAGGTTTAACGTTGTACTTTATTATCCAACTCGGCATATGCGGGTGGGTTCACGGGGTAGTTAGAGCTACCTTCGTTGATAGCACCGTAGTTGACGGTATTGCCAGCAAAGGGTGTATTTATTTGTTGTTGTGCTTGTTGTTGTTGTGCTTGTTGTTGTTGTGCTTGTTGTGGTGGTGGCTGTTTCTGGGGTTGGTGGCGGCAGGCGTGGGGAGCAGTCTGGCTCTCTAAATCGTGTCTTATCACCACATACACATCCGATCTGTGCATGGATTCCGAGTACGGAGGATACTTGGCAATGATGTACCACGAATGTATGAGCCCCGGGAAATACCCCAAGACACAAAGGGCGATATTGATGAAGGAATCGCAGGTACAGATCCCTCGTCTTATCCACACCGGCAAGGGTGGGAAAAATACCGAGAGTAGAATTAGACACAAGTCAGAGAGGAACAGATTCATGGCGGTTGGACAAGTAGTGCTGGCAAGTTAGTCAAATAGAAATAGTCGTCTCTCTGGATGGGATGGGGTGTA
Organism: Intestinozyma alai; assembly: GCA_030572135.1. Lineage (NCBI taxonomy): Eukaryota > Fungi > Ascomycota > Pichiomycetes > Serinales > Debaryomycetaceae > Intestinozyma > Intestinozyma alai. The sequence goes on from JAJLZI010000086.1 coordinate 18,380, forward strand.
TTTATAGTCTTGTGGAAGTGGCAAGATTAGGTCATTCAGTAGACGAATTCAAAACGGGCACAGCCAGAAGAAATGTCGTGCACTTGCGAAAAGGGCACTGCGACATTTTCCCTGTGCACGACATTCACCCTGGCGCGACATTCACCCCAAACCCGTTTCGTCTATTGCCATAACCATCACTAAGCATCCAAACCAGCAACACATACACCCACCCCCCCTAATACCCTCAAACTCGCCATGTCCATGCTAACTGTCAACATCACCTATCTCTCCGCCACCAAAAAATTTACGGTGGCGAAATCAACCACGATTTCGCAGTTGACGTCCACTGCTCTTGCTGCATTCAAGGTTGAGTCAGATACCCATACGGGGAAACTAACACACAACAATAAGCCGTTGGATCCGTCGTTGCCCATCAGGTTAACCTCGTTAATCAACAACTCGAAATTGACGCTCACGCTAAGTAAAGTTGATTACAATTACGACATCAACGTAAAGTTGATTGCTGCTTCTACACCACCAAAGATCGCCAAGTGCAGTGCGTCACTCACCTTGGCTGGTTTATTGGAGCAATTTGGGGTTGCGAGCACTCCCTCGAGCAGCTTGCAAATTCTCGACCTGAAGGTGGATGTTCTGCAGTTTGAAACGAAATTGGGTTCCTATGTGGGTAATTCCAGGAGCGTGGTGGTGCGGGTGTTGGAGAATAACCTGATCGAGAAGGTGCTGGCGGAGCAGAACGAAATTGTCCAACGGCAATTAGAGAGGCAGAAACAGGACAATCGAAGAAGACAGGAAGAGGGGAGAAGAGAGGAGGAAGAGCGTGCTGTACAAAGGGAATTGGAATTGCGGGACAAAGAGATTGACCAGGGCAAAGAGACTGACCAGGGCAAAGAGACTGACCAGGGCAAAGAGATTGACCAGAGCAAGCAGGTCGAACAAACCGAGTTGGATAAACAGACAGTTAACCCTGTTGACAACCATGAACTCAGTAGAGATACTAAGCAATCCAATCCTAGACCAATTTCCACCTCTGAGTCACCTTCTCTGGAATACACCTATACCGAAGAGACGGTCTTGCCTGGTCCCCAACTCTACCTTCCTTCTGCCATCGCAACTTCTCATACACCATCATACGAGAACCCCGATGAGGATTACGAAATGACCGTAAGCCAAGCAAAAACCTACCAGAATGTGATTCGCAACTCCGGAATTAAACGGAAATCGCCTGCTTCTGCTGTGCGCATTCCCTCGAGGTACCTCATTAGAATCAAGTTCCCGGATGCGGCAATTTTGCAGGTGAACTTCCTCGAAGATGCTGGTTCGGTCAAGTTTGGCCATTTGGTGAAGAAAATCGACGAGTTAATTCTCCCGCAGTATATAGGTACTTACGATTTGAAGTTGGGGTATCCGCCATTTGCCAAGCTTGTTCAGTCGTTTGGTCACAATGATACTCTACTTTGTGAGATGCCCGACTTTAGGAGCGAACGCATAAGTCTCATTTGGGAATTTACCGAGGTGGATTTGAACCGGAGCAAGAGTGGTCCGTTTGTAAAGGCAGAGGATGTGGAGATTAGGGCCAGTGAAGAAATGCCGGAGCGGGTTTTGGAGAGACACAGAAACGAGTTACCGGAGGACAAAAGCGAGAAAATAACCAGCAGGCAACCGGCCGGTGAGGGTAGCCAGAAGAAAGGAGTGCCCAAATGGTTAAAGTTTGGAAAGAGCCGGTGATATTACGAGAGGGTCCCCAGGATAGTATGTGTAGATGTAGCTGGGGATGTACATGTAGCTGGGAATGTGAATAGATATCTGACTCAACCACTCTATATACACCACTAACGAGGCAAAACCCCCCGAGAAACCAGCAATTTAAAGCTGCAAAACCCCCCCCCCCCCAAAAAAAAAAATAAGACACCGTTAACGGAGTACGTTTTCTTGGCCAGTATCACAGTCTAGTACAATGCCTGCCCGCTCCGGTATGCCATATAGAAGTTCCGTTAAACCGTCGATTAGTGAACAATGGCGAAAAGCGCAATATATCAAAAGGAAAAAATTTTCACGGTCACGTGAATTTCTCAATATTTCCCATTGTTTGTGAAAATTTTCTCGATAATCATTTGGTGATATGAAACTGGTGTAACAGGTGAGAGGTGAGGTGAGAGGGAGGAGAGAGGTGACGAGGGAGTTTAGGGGTTGCAGGAGAAATTGACGAAAAATCAGCCAAATATGTAGGGGTACAGCAAAAGTTTAATTCTGTATAACCCAAATCACGAAGGATCCCCCTATTCCACAACCACCAGCCCAGGAAAGAATCCCCCCTCTCCACCACCACCACCTCCTCCTACTACTACTACTACTACCCATTGGCTTCCCGCCTGAGCGTATCACCACCCACCAGCCACATAAACAATGAACAGTTAACTCCCCTCTCCCTCCTCAAATAGGAAACCCGCGCTTATCCCATTGAACTCGTGTTTGTGTATGCTGATACTAAAATTAAACCCGCCAATCAGAAAAAAAAGCGCACCCCCTAATCAAGTACGGCATTTACCGCACACACAATACTCTCACTCCTTTCCTGCGTAACTTCCAGTACAGACAGCTTTCTTCTTTCACCCGCGCTGAAAAATTATAAAAGTCTGTCGATTCGCCCATTTGCGAAAAAAAGAAAAATTTTTCACGGTTGGTTTTCTTCTTTCTTCTTTTCTCTATTCTAAACAACATTCAAACAATAACAAACAACACTCAGTACTTCTATTACTATACTATTATTATTTTTTGCTCCTTCCCGTCCTTGATTTGTATTTAAAAAGATATATTATCGACGATGTGTTAAATTAAACTAAGTGTTTACATATTACTTCCCCCTGATTTAAAGAGTTTGTTTATTATAAAGAATTCAAATAAATTAACTTATAACAGTTTGTTGTTGTTGCTCCCTACCCCCGCGTTTTAAAATGTTGAGATAAGAAAAATTACCCTACCCCCGTCCATAATGACGATTCCAGAGTTTACTCCCTGTATTGCTATCACTGCTACCTAAAGATATTATTATTATAGTTGTTAATTGTTACCAAGAATTTATTATTGTTTTGCCGTGTTATAAATCAAGTGAAGATAGAAAAATGTCTGCTACTAGTCCTATGATTTATGGTGATTCTTTATTTGAATCGCAAGATATGATTGCTATGGAACCACACTCGCAAGAGATTGTGTCCAAGAAGTCCAAGATGAATGACTTTGATGCCGAGCTCGAACTCTGCTCCGCATTGCCATCCATGGAGGAGGTTGCGCAGCCACCACACGCGTCAGAAGTCAAGTTGGCCCCATCTCCAATGGCTATCCATTCGAGTGTGCTTGACCTGGTGTTTAGCTGTGCCATGGATGAGTTGGAGAATACTCCTATGTTTGACGAGTTGGATTTCATCGTGGAGGGTGCCAAGGTTAACTCCAAGGATGACTGGGTTGCATTGTTTGGTGGCGATGACGACATTGCCACCAACGATGAGGCTTTGATCTCCTTGGATGACTTGGTTGAAGTTGAAGCACAGTCCCACGAGCCGGTTAGTTCGCAGCTGACGGTTTCTCCACCCGACAGCTTGAGCACGGTTGAGTCGAGTCCTGTGTCTTTGGCCACCACGGCGCCTTCCTCGAAGAGACGGTTTACTGAGGTTGAGGAGACGTTTGAGTTCCCACCCAATGCTAAACAAGATGGACCAACGATGCAGTTGTTTACTCCCAACCCATCGACATGCTTGCCTACCCCGTTGATTGGCTCGAAGAAGACGCGCAAGACGTCCACGCCAAAAGTTGACCACTTGGGGTGTGTGACGTACTCCAAGAAGCAGAGATCGCAGCCCTTGCAGCCGATTGTGGTTGATTCTGCTGACCCTGCAACCTTGAAGAGGGCCAAGAACACCGAGGCTGCTCGTCGTTCCCGGGCCAGAAAGATGGAGAGAATGTCCCAGTTGGAGCAAAAGGTTGAGGAGTTGATTGAGGAGAAGAATGGCTTGGAGCTGGAAGTTTTACGGTTGCGGTCGTTGCTTGTAGCAAATGGTGTTCAGCCATAACGTAGGTTTTGTATTTCGCTTGTCTTTAGATTATTTGTTTTAATATAGAAACGTTTCAAATTGCAAGTGTAGCGTTTTGCTGGAAGGGGCGGTGTGTTTGCAGTTGTTGATGTGATGGGACGATGATTACAACGTGTCGTAGAGGAATGTCTTAACTGACATTTCTGACAATTTAAAGATTTGTGCGACATTGTTGATGTGAGGTCGTGTTCCGGAGAATAGTAGGAAAAGACTATAAATAAATTATTATGATGGCTGCTTAAGATTGCCATTAAATTAGCAATGACACAGAATCAGGAGATTAAAGGAATCAAGGATTAGTATATATTTGGGCCAAATCTCGTAAAAGTTGTAAATTAGTTTATATTGAGAGACAAGCCCAATTGAGTAAGGAACTGAATAAATAAGATCGAGTTTACAATAATTCACAAAGTCTTTTAGACTTGTTCTGAATGGCTATCTCAAATAAATGCCAATTCTACTAACTCCTTAGTCGTACTAGAGTACAGATACAAACGAGATTTACTTCAACCCACCAACTCGTCGTACCCCTAACAAATAAAAGATTTTATGTTGCTACACGACACAGTGACGTGAATTGAGTTTCCTCTATTTTTGGCAGATTTTGCAGTCATTTTTACTGAAAACTCCACCACCAGCTACAGTCTGCACTTGTGACTGCTTACTACCTTGATTAATCTGTCACTTTATTTTCTTGCTTACCCTTGTGCGGCGAGTATACTGAAGAATGGTACATTTACGAAAGCGAGGATGATACCCATCGTATTGATCTGTTTCTACAATAAGACTTCAAGCCCCTGGCGGTTGTCCGTTGCAGACATGTCCGAAGGTAATTAACTATTTAATTACTTTTGACTTCGGTTGCATAAACGCCTAAACCAAATATGCCACAAATACGGCTGAATGTGAAAAAAAAAAAAATTGTGCACCATTATTTTTCGACTTTTCCTTCCCTTGCACCAAAAATACTTCAAAAACCCGCTTTAATGAGCATTGTGGCCATAACTAAAAAGCGAAAACAGTGCCCAACCTCGCGCATTGATGCATGTGTACACGCCCAGCCTGGTATCCAGCCTGGTGTCCACTCGGGTGTCCACTCGGGTGACCTTTTGTGAAGGTATGGGCTCATTCGTGGAAGGTGCAAGGGAGTTCCCCGTGATTATTTTTCAACCTGGGGCAGTTGGAGGTAATAAAAAATATATATCTTGTGCCGTGCGTGTGGTTCCAGAAAGGGAAGAGCTCGGCAGATTGTCATTCTGCGAATCGAACCAGCTGGCCTTTGCGAGGTTTTAAGTGCGCCCAGTGTTTGGGGGATGCTTCGATGGGTATTGGTGACACCTTTGGCAAAGAAACGCAAACCACTCGTATTCAGATGATAATGAAGAATGGCCATGATACGGGAATAATGATAAGGAACAATCAACGAACAGGGATGGGGGGCTCATGGGTACACGTTTAGTCCCTCCTCCCCCCGCAAGCGATATCAATAAACTTTTCCATATATTGTAAGATAATCTCACCAAACTCCCCTCCCAGTTTGTTATCTTTAGACAAATCGGTATTGGTTCACTGTCTCTGCCCTATCTTTTTTTGTGCCGTTTCTAGACCCTTATCTCTGAACACGGTAGTTTCCGTCGGAGAATCCGTGTTTTTCTTTTTAATTTTATCACCTCCTGTCTGTGACCACAATAGGCTTGTGCCATTTCTATTTGTAAAAGAAAAGTAGCATTGTTCGTACTGGTCAGCATGTATAGAAGTCAAATAAACGTTTCTTTTTTCCTCCATTGTTCTCTAACTCGCATTGATTATTTTCTAAGGATCATCCTTTCCGCAGTACTATGAAAATTTTCCAAGTGGCTCCAATCTCATCGCCCACCCATCCCACTAAAGCACAATTAGGCTTCATTTTTAGTAAAGATAGTCTCGGTGATGGGATCTCCCTTGCACTTACGAGCGATTTTCCTGGACATTGAAATTTCTCTTTTTCGCTTTTTTCCTTTTTGTGCTTGGGATATCCTTGGCTTATAAAACTCCACTATATTTCCTTCCGTTTTTATAGACCCATTTTTACAGACCCATGTTCAAGAAATTTTCAAACTAACCACCCATTAAGAAAACAAGAAAAGGCTACCTTTTAACTGACGTACTCTTCCCCTCTTCTCGAAACACATCATCGCCTCTATATTTACTCAATAACATCGTCCCTGCTTCGAGTAAATATACATTTATCCACTTCCATCTCGACTGTAACAAGGAAAAAAAAAACTTTACCCGTTATACTTTTTACCCGGTTCCACAATGTCCGATATAGAAAAGGCTACTGAAAAGGGCTCTTCCGTGGACTCCAACCACGAAGGTGTTATCGCCGACACCGTAAGCACCGCCCACGTCAACTTTATTGACCGGTGGGCCCAGAAGTTGAATGCAGAAACCAAGGGGATTGACTTGGTCACTGATGAAGAGAAAACCGACACCTCGCTCTGGAACGCTGCTTCGATGTGGCTCTCAGCCAACTTGGTTATTGCCACCTTCTCATTGGGTGCCTTAGGTATCACTGTGTTCGACTTGGCGTTTGGCCAGGCTGCCTTGGTGATCATTTTCTTTTCGGCCTTGGGGGTATTCTTTGTTGCGTTTTTCTCGTGTTTCGGTCCAGTGTTGGGGTTGAGACAGATGATCTTGTCCAAGTTTCTTATTGGTGACATAGCCACGAGAATCTTTGCCGCCATCAACGTGGTTGCTTGTGTTGGTTGGGGTGCGGTTAATATTATGTCGTCGGCCCAATTGTTGCACATTGTCAATAACCAAACCTTGCCTCCATGGGCCGGGTGTTTGATTTTGGTTGTGTGCACCATCTTGATCACCTTTTTCGGGTACAAGGTGATCCACATCTACGAAAAGTGGTCGTGGATCCCCAACTTGTTTGTGTTTATTGTCATCATTGCCAGGTTTTCCATGTCGGGCAACTTCACCAGCGAGAAGTTTGTTGGAGGACCAACCACCGCCGGTAACGTGTTGAGTTTCGGTGGTACTATTTTTGGTTTCGCTACTGGATGGACCACCTATGCATCTGACTACACGGTTTACCAACCAAGAAACGTAAACTTGTACAAGATTTTCGCCTCGATCTTTATCGGGTTATGGTGTCCGCTTTTGTTCACTTTAATCCTCGGGGCTGCCTGTGCCACTGGTATCCAGGTTGATCAAACCTGGAGCGATTTGTATGCTGAAAACTCGGTCGGTGGATTGGTGTATGCGATTATCGTCCAGGATTCGTTGCACGGCTTTGGACAGTTCTGTTGTGTGGTTCTTGCCTTGAGTACGGTGGCCAACAACGTCCCCAACATGTATTCTCTTGCTCTTTCGGCCCAGACCGTTTGGGAACCATTTTCCAAGATTCCTCGTGTGTTGTGGACCATCTTGGGTAACGCCGTCACGTTGGCCATCAGTATTCCTGCGTACTATAAATTCGAGGCGGTTATGGAGAACTTTATGAACTTGATTGCCTACTACTTGGCGATTTACGAAGCGTTGATGCTTGCAGAGCATTTTGTGTGGAACAAGGGTAAGTTTTCGGCGTACGACTACGAAAACTTCCATGACCGCAAATCGTACCCCATTGGGTTAGCCGGGACTTTTGGGTTTGGCTGTGGCATAGCTGGGGTTGTGTTGGGTATGAACCAAACCTGGTACTCTGGTGTTATTGCCCGGCAAATTGGTGATTTCGGCGGAGACATTGCGTTTGAATTGGGGTTTGCCTTTGCGTTCATTGGATTCAACGCCACGAGGTACTTCGAAAAGAAGTATATTAGGTAAACTGGCTGATGGGGGTACACCATGTAGCCATTCTGTATTTTTATTTATTGTCCAGCCTGTATACGTTGTACGTTTTTAATGATTAAAGAAGTTAGAGTAAGAGTGGCAGTCATATGGCAGTTACAAATCTGTCTAAAACGAGATGCACGATTATCCGGTGCCGGGATTTATCAGCTGGATGCAACTGCGTTAGAATATAGTTTAGGGTTTCAGTTTACCCTTATTTGCAGTGGTGGAGCTTTCACCAGTTATGACTATTTGCACATTCCACTGTATACGAACAAGTTGGTTTGACAATCCAGGCGAAACTCGTCAAAGAACAGATGCAAGCACCACTAAACAACGTTAGTACTAAATGGTGTGTTTATTTGGGATATACCGGCGATACAGTCGCGATATTCCCGGAGATAAAGCAAGCCGCATATGTAAATATATAAACTAAACACTAACAAATCAGAGAAGAGCTGCTGCCAAAGCAAGGACGAATGGGCCATTAGCCAAAATGCCCGGAGCTGCGTTCGTTGTCCCCAGAGTCTCCGAGGGTGCCGGGGTTGCCGTGGTGGTTGCCGTGGTGGTTGCCGTGGTGGTTGCCGTGGTGGTTGCAGAAGTCGTTTCTAAGGTGGCTGAACCCGTGACAGTCGTGTCGGTGGTGGGGACAGTGCCGGTGGTGGGGATAGTGCCGGTGGTGGGGATAGTGCCCGAACTGGTGTCAATGCTGGCCGGATTTACAGTTTTAGAGAAACCACTGGCTGTGCTGGTGTAGTGATGCCAACGACTCAGTCTCATAGCCAAACACTCCAGACGCTGCGAGGCATTAAGCGGGCCATAAGAGCGACTCCGGTCCGAGTCATAACCATCACAGTCGCTGTCGTAGAAATCATTCTTATCAGTGTCAAAACCATCGTGGTCGGTGTCAGTATCCGAGGTGTAATATCTGTTCATGATTTCCACCTTGCCAAGAACCACATTATTGTCTGGGTTGACAACATCACTGAGTTTTAGGGCTGCTACAGTTGAAACCAATACACCCACGATTAACATTGTTGGTAATTGCATCGCTAAATATAATCTTACTACCGAACTAGACGTGAACCAGTAACAGTTTGGTCCATCCCCTACCCTATTTATACTAAATTCCAGTCACCCATCTATACGGGCAGTTCAAGTCACACGATATTTGCCAAGCAAATTTTCTTTTTAAAACTTGGGTAAAGGCAGTGTAGAGGGTGCTATTGCAAGAGTTTTGATCACACTTGCAAGCAAGGTTATGTGAGATGTGTATATTCGCATATTACAGTCAGGCTGAGACATTATTACTTTTGTAACTCGGCCCTCGTCCTTTATGGGTGTCTAAGGCGGGAAGATCCAGTTTACATTGGTTAGTTAAGCTTTTACTATGCCCTATTAGCCCATTCTTGCTCTATAAATAGAAATTTGTCTATACTGTGGGAGAAATTAAACTCGGGGCTTGACCAGTATAGGAGAGAGAGTACAAAAAAAGGACTTACAATAAGGTTTATTAGGCTAACCAGTATTGTCTCATCGGTATATGTTTACCATTCTCCGAGTCATAGCCACTGCAAAAGAAACAAAAAAAAAAAAAGAAAATAGCTTGGATGGATACTTTTAGTTACCAGAGTTGGTGTAATAAAGTTCAGGGCATTGCACCAATGGGTAGGCAAAAGAGCTTGGAAAGTGGGCAGCTTAGGCTAATTGTATGCCAAGTCATTATAGAGGGGGGCAGTGTCGCGATAGTTAAATGCAAATTTTGGATATTTCCCCCCATCTGGGGAGAATTGGGTGCAAAATTACTGGACAATTGTGAGATTAGTCTATATTTAGGAAATATGCTAACCAGAAGTACGATAGTGGGATTGGGGATTATTTTGTAAGTGTACGTATGTTCTGGATTCCTTTGGGCGTATAGAATGGTTTCGAAAAGGAATGCCTTGGCCCTTGTGAGTCTAAGCCCGTGGATCCATTTAGGTACTGGAACCACATACTTCGTATCGGAAGAGCTTTGTGCACTCTTCAGGTATCCACCGCAACTGGAAAATCTCATACAACCCCATTCACGCTACATTACACCCATTATTTATAGGTTACTCTATTTACAAGCTATTCCATTTACAAGCTACTCTATGTACAAAGTATCTCCTGGTAAACCACGAGTTTGGGCTCGGCAAATAACTGCAAAAACCGCACCACCTCCATCTTAAACCCATCCGATAAACTGTCCTTGCCCTTCTTCTCAAGGTACTCGTCCAAGAACGGCATCACCCACATTGCCCTCCCTACATCGTTCGTGAGCTTACAGGTGTCAAAAATAATCGTAAATAACTCATCTGTGAATAGTAACCCTTCTACAGCATAGTCCTGGCTGGGGTTTAGCTGGATCGTGTGAGGGTCCTTCGAATGGACAACAATCTTATTGAACAACAAGTCAATATACTCGTACATTCCCAACTGGTTACAGCACTTCATAAGAGTATACATTGACTTACGGGAAATGCCCAACTCTTGGCTGAGGTTGATTCCGGTGGGGATCTTGTATGGGAATGGAAGCAGCGACCGTGATAGCATCGGTGAGCGGAAGTTAATCTCCTGCAACTCGCTCACAAGCCTATCGAGCTGAAGAAACGCAAATAGCTCAGTCACCATACGGCGGTCGTTGCGTGAAGCTTGATACTGCACTAACGGGGCAAGGATATCGGGGAACGCCGCAACAAGATGCTGGAAGTGATCTGCCATTAGCGGAGCAGTCACTGAACCACCCTTTTGAGCAAGCACAGTGGCACGGTGCTTATACTCAAAGAGAGAAAGGTAGACTACCGATTCGTAGTGGGAAAGTTGGTGCTTGTGGAAGCTATCAAGCAAGCAGGCCCATATTTCCACTGTGGGAGTATACTCGCTATCGGCTAGCAACTGTTGCACTAGACTGAGGACAAGCCTAGCCTGGTTTGAGTCCTTTTCGTACTGTTGAAAGGCGTGGTCAAAGTTGAGAATGTACTGGTGCGGGTTTCGAACCGTCAGATGAAACCGAACCAAATCTTCCCCCAATACCGCCAGAACGGTTTCAAAGTTTATATAGTTTAAATATTGGCCCGATTTGTAGTACTCAAACCGGAACCGGTAGTCAGCTAGCGAGTTAAACCAGTCGGAATGCTTGAATTGGGCAAACAATTGTTTTATTTTGGCCGATTCCGGAGCACATATACTGAAATACTTGTGACGGATGGCAGCTTCCGTTAAAAGTGATTCTAGTAGAGAATGCACTACAAGCATCATTGTACTTTTCATTTCCATGTTGGAAGCGTAGGATAGACGGCATCCAAACACTTTTTCCAATTCGCCATAGCTGGTGACTGCCGTTGGCTGGTGGGAATTTGGTGATTTAAACAACACCTTGGAACTGCTCTGTTTATCTACAAGGTCTAGCACCGACTTGGTATGGCGTTCATAACTTTCTGCAAGCTTCACCCGGTCACGGAAACCGGTTTCCTTATGTTTATATCGCTGACGGAACTTGTCAACTATAACTGCCCGTTTGTGTGCTTGGGCATTGTTGGTAGCGGATGGTGGTTCTGATGGAAAAACACTTGGCTGGGGAAATAACGTAGCAGCTTCAGACCCAAAAGTAGTGGTGGAAAAGGGTCGTATTCGCACCTTTTCTACCGATAAAGTGGCGACACGTCTTCTGAGCATTTGTCAGACGAGAACTAGGCGGTTTTTGGGATTACTGGGCCTGGGATTACTGTGCTAAGTTATCGACGGGTTCATCACCAGTTTGCCGTGCTTTTTTCCCCCACTAACAAAATGGCACCAACCAGTAGAATGGTGCTGGTTATGGAATACTGGACAATGCCAAAACAAGAAGGGTTTTTGGGTTGACGAATAGCTGGTGGGAGTACCATCCACTACCCTAACTATAACTAATACTCACCAATCTAATCTTCCACTTAATCGTCTCCAACTGGACAACCCAACCAGTCTCCTCATATGTGTGATCTATAATACTCATATAAGGGCACGTGACATGTATTAATTCCGAGCAAAGTTTTTCCGTCCACCGAATTGGTTGGACGTGGTTGAAAAAAACAAAAAAAAGGACTAACCAAACATATACTCCACATATTATACATCGTAAATATCTACACAAATATGAGATTTAGTACTATTGTTGCTGCTTTAGGTACAGTTATGGCCTCTGCCGTATCTGCCTATGAAACTGCATCGGATTTCAGTCCAATTGCTGTCCAAGTCGACTTTGAAATCAAGGAAAGTCCCGATGTCAAAGCTAGTGATGTGGCTGAATGGGTTAATGGTGACACTGTACACCTTGCTTACACTATAACCAATGGAGAAGCGACAGAAATCACTATTGTCGGTGTCACTGGTCAATTCAAGGATCCAGCCACTGGAGAAATCCGTACAAACTTGACCACCGGCAGAGTCGGACCCGTGACCATTCCTCCTGGTGAAACCGGCACTTTTGAACAGTCGGTTGGTGTCAACTTGATCCCTGCCAATTACGCCTTGGTACCCCATATCTTTTTAACCCACGAAGACGTGATTAAGGTTATGACTGTGCGTGAGCAATTGGTTGTGGTTTCTGATGCTGCGATTTCTATTTTCGATCCCAGATTGTTATTCTTGGAGTTGGTATTGTTGGCTACATTCGGTGGTATTTTGTATGTGGGATACTTGATTTGGGGAAAGAAGTACATTAGCGGTATTTCTGGTTCTCGTGCTGGCGGTGCTGGTTCTGCCAAGGAAAAGAGAGCTGCATCGCCAGCCAGTGGTGCTTCCTCGGGTAGAAACACTCCTACTGCGTCCGGTTATGACGTTGATTGGGTTCCCGAAAGTCACTTAAAGCAGAAGAAGAGCAAGAAGGTCAATTAGGTGGGGGTGGTTTGTCTTGGTCTAGGAGGATGTAGTTGATTATGTGTATACGCTTTTGTTAGGTATAGTTTTGTATGGGTGTAATTAAGTGATGATTTCAGTATAAACAGGGTTACCCGGTACAATTACGCCATCCCACCATCATTGTCTAATAACCATATACTAGTTATAATATTGGATAAGTTACATAGTAATGGGATAGATATTTCCTGATCTCTAGGATACTGTTTATAATAGCCCATACAATAAAAAGAAAACCAACCCAAGCAAACATAATCGTTCTAACCAATTTCTATATATTCTACAATCACCCCCTAGCCACTTTCACATACGATTTCTCCAATACTACTATTAACAGGATCATTCCAAGGAACACCTCGTTATGTTAAACTGCCACAAACCCCCCATACAAAACCTCCCATACAAACCTCCCATACAAAACCACCCGAAAAAACTACCCAGCCTCTCTATACTTCCCATACACAAATAGCCCAAACATTCATACCTGTAACAAAACCCACACTGCCACCCTCTGGTGACGTTTATATCCCAATTGACATAGTTGCCATTATACCGTGTCCATTTGCCAACAAATCTATATAATTCAATACCCAACCCCCCCCCACAAATGAACTCCCAAATCACAAGTATGAGGCTCTACCTCAATGAGAAACCACGAACATTTATCATAGCCACACCATCTCATGCCCTCATTATCCGCCACCCTTTCCCACGCTATAAAGATAGATCCTTTAAGAAACTCATATCTTCCAGCACCAGTAGCGTCAATATCAAAACCAGCCGGAATAGCCGATCCAGCAATGCCACCAATAATAAACTCTTAGTGGAGTTTGTACGTAACGAAAATCTCGATCTCACCTCTTTTCGAGATATAACCCCCAGGAAAACCACCAGTTCCACCACTATCAATACTACTGCTTCTACTACTGCTGCTGCTTCTGCCAGCTCCAGTAACAGTTCCAAATCCCTATTGGGGTTTCTAGGACTCCTAAACCTCAAAGGAAGCGTCTACCTCGGGTTCATTACCAACCACGAACTAACTGCTTCACCAACCATCAATGAAAATATCTACCGCATAACTGGGACAGAGTTCTACTGCCTCGATAACGACGAATATGATTGGCTCATAGATAACCACCACGACGATCTCGGTTCTGAACGGGCTGGTGAGTATCCTGCCAGCTCAGTGCAGAAATTGCTTTCTAGTGGAGCGTTTTTCTACTCGCCCCAGTTTGATGTAACGTCCAATATCCACGAACGGGGATTATCCTCCGAACCAGACACGTTCAAGCTTATTGCTGATTCGTCGTATTTTCGCCGGTTCCAATGGAACCATTTTATGGCGGCCGAATTGATTGAGTTTAGAAACCGAATGACCAGCTACGAACAGCACCAAATCGACCACAGCGGCTTTTTCATCATTATCGCCCGCGGGTACGCCAAGACGGTCAATACCACTATAAACGGCGATGAGGCATTAATGACGCTTATCTCCAAGCAAGCCAGCATAAAAGAGGGACCTTTGTTTGGACATTGGGGCGTTGACGGAAATGGCTGTGTATCCAACTTTGTTGAGTCGGAAATCATCCTCTACACCCGGAAATTCTGTCTCTCTTATGTGGTGGTACGTGGTAACGTACCGATATACTGGGAGATGGAGACCCAGTCGTTTTCTAAAAAGACCCTTCTTGCTGCTGCCGGAAAGAGGATTATGTTTCCACGATCATTTGAAGCGTCCCAGCACGCATTTTCCCAGCATTTCGATATCTTGGGGGGCCAATTTGGTGATATCCACGTATTGAACTCGTTGTCACGGGACCCCAAGAGTTATAAAGGGTTACTAAATGCTGAATTTGAGCTGCATATCCAATACTTTGATACCCACCATAATGCTGATTCTAACTATAAAGTGCTATATAGCCATATCCCTATACCAACATCACGGATGAAAAAGATTGGTTATACGGCACAGAATCCCTACGATATGGTGCATGTAGTGTCAGACTCATTGCTAACCTTTGGAGCCTGTTTCTATGACTACTCCCAGCAGAACTTTGTGGGCAAGCAGTTGGGGATTTTCCGAATCAATTCTTTTGACAGCTTGAGCAAGGCAAATTTTATATCCAAGCTCATTTGCCAGGAAGTCATCGAGTTGGCATTTCGGGATATCGGCATCACCCTCGACCATGACGTTTATAGCAAGCACGCCGAGTTGTGGAAAGATAACGAAGCCTATATCTCCAAAATCACGCTAGACTTTGTATCCAACCGCGACAAGTTGCAAAAGTCCAGCAGCTCCTCAGCCACGCTGCTTGTCAAGTCGCATATAACCAAGAAGTACATCTCGAGCGTGGTGGAGTCCAAGCCCAACCAAATGGCAATCTTGAAGTTATTGGGGAGGTTGCAGGACCAAACCAGTTTAAGTCTCCATAACCCGATTCATGATTATGTGTCTCGGGAATTACATAAACTTGCCCACAAGTACACTTCTCATGTCGACGTGTCTGTGTATTCATCCACGTTTAATGTCAATGCGTCGTTGTATAATGGGGATATTTCCGAGTGGATTTTCCCGCAGCTGGAAGTGGCAGCTGCAGCGGACTCTTCGTATGACTTGGTGTTTATTGGATTGCAGGAAATCGTCGATTTGAACCCGGGCCAGATGGTGAATACCGACATGAGGAACAAACACGAGTGGGAGAAGAAGATTCTCGGCTGTTTGAATAAGCGGAGTACCAGCACGTATGTGGTGTTATGGAGCGGCCAGTTGGGCGGGTTGGCGTTGCTACTTTACGTGAAGAAGGACCAGTTAGCCCAGATAACCGGTGTTGAGGGCTCGTATAGAAAGACAGGACTCGGAGGGGTGAGTGCCAACAAGGGCGGAGTATCAGTGAGGTTTAACTACGCCGACAATTCCTTTTGCTTTGTATCGTCCCATTTGGCAGCAGGGATCGCCAACAGCGAAGAGCGGCACCATAACTACAAGACCCTCAGCAAGGGAGTTCAGTTTTCCAAGAACAAGCGCATTAAGAACCACGACGTTATTATTTGGTTGGGGGATTTTAACTATCGAATTGGCTTGCCTAATGACCAAGTGAAGCCGTTGATCCAGCAACGGCAATTCCTGAAACTCTTTGAATTCGACCAGTTGAACAAACAGATGGCTACCGGAGAAAGCTTTCCCTTCTTCAATGAAATGGAAATAACCTTCCCCCCAACGTATAAATTCGACAACGGCACCAAGACCTACGACACTAGTGAAAAGCAGCGGATCCCCGCCTGGACCGACCGAATTCTTTACCAGTCTCGGAAAAACCTCATCAAGCCATTGGTGTATGCCTGTGTGGAAGACGTGGTGTTTTCCGACCACCGTCCCGTATATGCCATGTTTACAGTATCCGTTAATTCTATCAACCAGACGGTGAAGAAGAACTTGTCTAATGAATTATATGAAACGTACAAAGCTAAACACGGCGGGTCTATAAACCATATCCTCTCGGGGAATTTTAACTACTTGATTGAGAACGACCACGATAAAAACGACGGGTACCTTCCTCCACCCAGTTCCGACAAGCAAAAGTGGTGGTTGGAGGGTGGGGAGGCCGCCAAAGTGCAAATCCCCGAGCTTTCTGACGTGGCCTTGGATGGAGATTCTATGGTTATCAATCCGCGTGCGCCAGCCAACCCGTTTCAGGACGCTGGTGAGCCAGAGTTTATATCCAAAAGTGAATTGTTGACGATGCTAAGCGGGTGAAGGGGATAGCATGTATTGTTGAGACGTATAGTTGTAGTTGAATATTGGTGATTGTGGAGTATTTATAGACCAGCATAGTTTTTACTGGAGTTCACTTGTAGGCGTTTCCTCACTTGTATTCTGTCCTTCACTTGTATTCTGTCCCTCACTTGTAAACAGCTCATCGCCATTTATTCCACCCACTTCCTGAAGAATTGAATCGAGCTTGGACTCGAAAGCATCGAGCATTCGCTCTAAATTAGTAGCTTGTTGTTCGGCCTCGGTCAATTTCTTATACGCATCAGCAATGTCTGATGGATTACTATCTTGAGTCATTGTCTAGAGCAGTTCTTTTTTACAAGGAAGTGGGACTTAGAACGGTAGATGAATTCGTTGACTTAGACCTTTTTTTCTAAAGCCCTGAAATGGTCAACACCACTTTTCCATGAACTTACTGATTTCCCTTTTGTACACTGAAAAGATTATGAGTTGGAAGGTGGATTGGTGTTGATTGTCTACAATAGATATATTTTTCCAACTTTTCTTTAGTTATTAGTCTTGGTATAGCTACTCCCACACATCATGCTCTTATATTCTTCCTATACAAAGCAAACAAACTAGTCAATAATAAATATCAAAACATACATATAAAACAAACCCACATCCCTCTCTCTCTCTCTCTCTCTAAATATCACCACTTCTTTGTAAACCGTTCAAGATGGAGATTAACGACAAGAAAGAAGCCTGCGATACATCGGTATGAATACCAACACCCCATCTGCTAACTTTATTTCCCTTCAAAGCCACTTCAATATAGGTGGCTGCACGCGAATTCGAATCGTCACCAAGAGAATGCTCGTGGTAGTGCTTAACGTCAATGTCAATCTTCAAGTACGAAGCAATGGCATTGTTAAACGCAGAAAGCTGACCATTCCCTTCGCCAGCAACTTTAACAACCTTCCCGTCAACCTCGATTTCCGCCTCAATCGCCTTGACACCCTTGCTGGGAGAAGTTATAGAATAATCCACCAACTTGTAATAAGTGTCGAGGGGAGCCGTTTCTTCGTAATCAATAAAGTACTCCTGCTTGAACAATTCACACAACTCCTCATTGGTCAACTCCTGACCCTTAACTTCAGCACGGCCCTGCACAACCTTGCTAAAGGCAATTTGCAACCCACGGGGCAAGTCCAACTCCAAATTACGTAAAATAACCCACGCTGAACCACCCTTACCCGATTGAGAGTTGACTCTAATAATGGCTTCGTAGGTTCTACCAATATCTTCTGGGTCCAATGGTAAGTACGGTAACTGCCAATGCACTTCTTTACCACTGGCTTTTTCTTTCTTTTTCTGGTGAGCAGCAAAGCCCTTCTTGATGGCGTCCTGGTGAGAACCACTAAAGGCACACACAACAAGAGACCCACCATAAGGAGCTCTGGCATGCACGGGGATCTTATTACACCTTTCCACCACATCAATCACCGAATTTATATCCGAGAAATCCAACTTTGGGGCCACTCCCTGGGTATACAAATTAAGGGCCAAGGTAACCAAATCAACGTTACCAGTACGTTCACCATTACCAAAAAGACACCCTTCAACACGGTCTGCCCCAGCAAGTTGTCCCAACTCAGCAGCAGCTACAGAACAACCGCGGTCGTTGTGGGGGTGTAAAGATATACAAACCTTTTCTCGCTCAGATATCTTGGTGGAGAAGTATTCAATCTGGTCAGCATAAACGTTGGGTGTGGCCATCTCCACGGTGGCAGGAAGGTTAAAGATGATGGGCTTGGCCTCCAGAGGTTCCCAGGCCGCCTTTACGGCTTCACACACCTCAAGCGCGTAGTCCAAGTCGGTATCGGAGAAGGTTTCTGGCGAAAACTCAAAATCCCAGTCGGTACCGGCCATGGATGGGTCGTCCTTAGTTAACGATCTTACGAGCTTGGTACAGGCCACAGCCTTGGCCTTGGACTCTTCCTTGCTAAGTCCAAACACAACGTTACGGAAACAGTCAGAAGTAGCAAGATATATATGCACAATGGCCTTCTTGGCTCCCTTTAAGGATTCTACGGTTCTGGTAATCAACTCTTCTCGACAGGGAGAAAGCACCTGCACCGACACGTCGTCCGGGGCGGTTTCCACAGCGAATCTGGTGAAGTCGAAATCAATCTGCGACGCCAGTGGGAACGCAACCTCGATTTCCTTAAACCCCACCGCTACTAATTTGTTAAAGTATTCCTTTTTCTCAGTGATCGACATGGGGTCAGGCAAGGACTGGTTTCCGTCTCGCAAGTCGGTGGATAACCACCGAGGAGGCTTGTCCAAGGTCCTGGAGGGCCACTGACGGTTGGGTAAATTCACCGGAGGGAATTTCCTATACTTAATAGAGGGGTCAGGTAACATAGGCATGGTGAAAGTAGCAAGAATATAACTTTTGTGACTACAAAGAGAAGGAATAAAAGGACTACAAAGAGAAGGATAAAAGAACTACAATTATAAGAAAAACTTATAAAAGAAAAATGGCATTCCCTTTATACACACCCAACCATGTTTCCCGGGATGGTGAAGTGAAAAATTACTCATCCTTTCCCACCCCACATCGACACTTTATTAGGGGGAGGGGGAGGGAGAGAGAACAATCGAACAACCGAACAATCGGCATCGCAGAAGGAGAAAGTTTGGACACGTGACCGCGCATCTCCTGTTCCGCTCCGAAGGGTTTTAGTTTTGTACCATCCATGTTATTCTGGAATGCCGAAGTTCCACAATGCCCGTTGTGTTTTGGGTAGGCTTGACGGCAAAGCCAGGGGTGTTTCGGTTAACAACGGGATATGGCAAGTGTTTGACATGGCAAATGGGTTTTGTTGGTGTAATGGACCAGAGGATGAAGGGTCCGGATTCCGGTAGTTGGGTATTGTCACTGTGGTGTCAGTGAAACCGGAGCCATTTCTTTTTTGTCTAAGAAAAGTGGAGAGACTTTTTTTTCTTCTTTTTTAGTAGATGACTCATAGAGAGGGTTTGGAGGATGGGTTTGTGGGTGCATGTGGGCGGTGTATGTGGTGGGTGTTGTTTAGTTAGTTGGTGGTTTTCTCTTTAATGTGATGAGAGCGTGTTAGCCGAGGATAGGAGTGGGAATATTTGGATGTGGCTGGTTATCTGTTTTGTGTATACCAGAGTAGTTTTGTGGTTTAATAATGGGCTCTCAATAAGGGACTGTAAGGAACTCTCAATAACCAACTCTCAATAACCAACTCTCAATAACCAACTCTCAATAACCAACTCTCAATAACGTGCCCTTCTCGTCACATTGAATAACATATCAATCATATAAATACATGAACACTTGGGTTTGTTAACGCAAATCTTCCCCAATTATTGCAGAAATATTTTTAGTCATAATTTGATCCCCACATGAAACTTTGCCATACTAAAGCACAAGTCACAAACTACTCTACATGAACATAAACACCCCTCCGACTACAAGTAAACAACTATATTAATTAGACTAAGGTCTATATAATGGTAATTAGTAAACAAATAAACCGGCAAGATAAACCAACACGGGGCGGAAAAGTGCCAATCCATAGTTTCAAATTAGTAGCGCTAGTCTATGAGTGTAGGGGACATACCCACGCTTCCCAGAGGGGTACAATTCGCTCTCCCCCCCAGCAAACAACCATGGCCATCATCTGGTTCCAAAGTAGGCCCCCAAGATAACCGCAAGAATAACAAGAATCAATACACAAATAAAGAAACACCACAACTTCTTCTTTCTGGCAGCTTTGGCACTCTTGACCGCCTTGTTAGTATGTCCAACCCCTTGCTCGATATCGTGCTGCGCAGTGGCCACCTGCTCTTCGATCTGCTGGATTGGCTGGTCCTGCTCAATCACCAATTCTTCCATATCGTGGAATAGCTGGGTCAACTCCGCCATGGTTTTCTCCAACTTCAACAATTCCCGATGTCTCACCTGAACCTCGTTCAACACAGTACGGGCCTCGCCACGTCTATTCGACTGTAACAACGCCTGTTGGAAATACTGCTCACTCCCATCCTCAACCACCGCTTTCAATTCTTCAGGAGAAGCATCAGGATTAATAATCTTGTACTGTCTTTCTGCCTGTGCCTTGGTCTGGTCCTTATTCTTGGCCTCAAGCAACCGGTACTCCTGAATCAAATCCAAAAACCTCTTTCTACAAGTCTCCGCCTGGTCCATCTTGGTTTGGTCCCGCAGATGCGCCGCCTGGGTTTGCACGTTCTTAATGCGGGACTTCAAGTCAAACTGCAACGACTGGGCCTCATGAACCAAGTTTTCAATCTGCTGAGAATCGTATTCGGTATCATCGTCATTCAAATCCAACTCCTGCAAGAAGTTTCTTTGCTTATTATTAATAAGGTTGATGATATTAGAGTAGGTGTCCAACTGTGAGTTGATATCCTGGATTTCATTCATATACTGAACAAAGTCGTCTTCTGGTGACGAAGTAGTAGCATATTTATTGCTATTAGCATTGTTATAAGCGTCTAACTCATACGAGTTCTGGGTGTTCCCTCTTTGATATGGATTACTCATGATTGATCACTATCTACTACCTTTTTCCTCAACTACTCTATACAAGTTGTGGTTATGATTGTGTGCACCAAGCTGACCATTGAATGTCTTTTTTTGTTTTTTTTTTTGTTTTTTTTTTTCTTTCTTTTGTATACAAACTGCGCGGGTTTTGTCCCGTTTCGGAGTTTATCCGACAGCGTATGGGTTTCTCTGTGTGTGTGTGTTGTTGTTTATTATATTGTTTACCCGTGCTAATGTTTCACATTTTGTTGGTGTTGAATGTGCTCGTTAAAGTGGCGGGGTGTTTCTGGCAGGAAATGAGACAAAAATGTAGCATTGGTGTAAGTAAAATGTTATAGTGTTGTGGTTGTATGTCTAGGTTTTGTTCGGCTATGCTAGAATGTAAAACAATGCCAACAACGTCCAATTACATTTTGTAAACAATTACATCATAAACGTTGATTATTATAGTTAAGATTGTATAGTTAAGATTGTATAGTTGTAGTGTTGTCTGTGATTCTTTGCTTGTTATTCTCCGACTCCTATTCATCACTAATACCCCAGCAATATGTCCAATACTCTCCAATTACCATCCTCATTTGTACCCTCCAAACATCAGGCGGCTGGCCACGACGGATGCCTCACTATGGACGATGGATCGCTCTTTATTAAATTAACTACCCAGCAAGAAATCGACTTCTATTGTAACACCCAAACCCACGACTCTGCACCACAGGAAACCGACCCTGACCAGACCCCAACAGAGATTCCATTAGGTTCACAATTAAGCGACTGGATACCCTTATATTTGGGCACCCTAACCCACGGAGATGTGACCGGTGCCATCCAAGTGCACGCTCTTGACTCAACCCATCCTCCTACGCTGCAAACACCACCAACTAATAAACAATACCTAGTGTTGCAAAACTGCTACCACGGGCTCCGTCACCCAAGTATCTTGGATATAAAACTTGGAGCCAAGTTGACTGACGATGCAGTTACTCCACAGGAGAAGATTGACCGGTTGCAAAAAGTTAGCGACTCAACCACCAGCGGCAGTTTGAATTTCCGCATCTGCGGCATGAAGGTCTACAATGGAGCTTCTTCAAGAAAACCTCATCTTGAATTGTACGAGAATATGAATGAGTCTTCGGTATCGGTGAATACCGCTGCAGACGGAGAAACCACCGATAACTATTTGGAATTCAACAAATTCTACGGCCGGTCCTTGACGGTAGAAACGATAAAGCTGGGGATTCACTTATTCTTTATACAGCACTTGGCCCGTGTCCCCCAAGGGGATAAAATCATTCGTAGGTTATTGACCCAGTTTTACAACCGTTTACAGTTGCTATACAATTGCCTATTGGACTATGAGGTGAGAATCTATTCCGGGTCCTTGTTGTTTATCTATGAAAACGATTTGACCAAATGGTTGCTGGATGAAGCTATATTTGACGACGAGGAGGTGTATCTAAATGCTGATCCTTTAGTTAGAGAACCAGTTATTGATGATGATGATACAGATAACGAAGAGGCTGAGGGAGTGTCGGCTCCTTTGAGTTCATTGAGTTTGATTGATTTTGCCCATGCCAAGTATGTGCCTGGACAAGGCCACGACGAGAATATCTTACAAGGAATTGAAAATCTAATTGAGATATTTGAATCGCTCTTAGAGGAGGGAAGTTCCAACATCTAGGGAAGAAGGTGCTGGAAACAGAAAACAAACCTGCTAGTCTTGGCCTTGTTTTTTGGTGGAATGATTGGGATCTAACTCGACCTTATTGGTTGGGTTTATACTAAACGATAAAACCATTCAAATACCTCATCATCAAACATGTGACAAGAGTAATAGTGTTCACTCTGTCCCCCCCTTTAGCTAAGAAACAACATATATACAATCAGCCCTTTCTGGATGTGTACTCAATAAACCAGATGCAAAAGATATCAAAAAGACAAGCAATGGTGATTAAAACGTACAAAACAGAAGAAGACCCCACATCGAGAATAGATAAAACCACTCACAAAGTGGGCGCATATACAAACTATATACTTCTGTCGATTACAACAACTTTGTAATCTTACCAATGGCAATGGTGGTACCTTGATCTCTTAAAGTGAATCTTCCCAACTGAGGATAGTCATGGTAGGTCTCGGCACAAACCAACTCGTTACATTCCAACACAGCAATAATCTTCATTCCCTTCTTAGCGAATGCAGGAGGCTTCTTGGATTTCCTATTCGTGCCCTTCTCCAACTTGTGCTTCAATTCCACAAACTTAACCTCCTCAATGGCCGTGTGCAAATGCATAACACATGAGAACCCATTGGATAAAATCGACTTCAACTCAACAATGGCAATCTGGGCCTCAAACTTTGTAACTGTCTTGACCGGGAACTTGGGGGAAGTAAGCACATAACCCGGTTGCACATCTTCTTCTTCAACTCCCTTCAATCTCAATCTAACTTGTTCCCCAGAGTATGCCACGTCACATTCCTGTTCAGTTTCGTTATACACCGTCAATACCTCCACCTGAGTCTTGTTGGGCATCATCAACAAATTGCCTCCCTTTTTGATATGGCCAGACTCAATCTTACCTTCCACAACCGTCCCCAAATCCTTCAACTTACCCGAAACAGGCAACATAAAGTGACCATTGATCTTACGGTTGACGTGTTCCATATTGTCCAAATATTCCAACAACGCTGGACCAGAGTACCATGGACACGTTTTACTACTAATCCGTTCCTTCAACCCTTCACCGGTGAACCCCGACACTGGCATATACACAATATCATCCTTATTGTAGCCAATAGCCTTTAAGTACTGACCCAACTTGGTTACACACTCATTGTACCGTTCTTCCGACCACTGAACAGTAGGATCATCCATTTTGTTGATAACAACAACAATCTTGTTAACCCCTTGGGTCTTGGCCAAAAGCGCATGTTCTCTGGTTTGTCCTCCCTTCTCAAACCCGGTTTCGTATTCCCCCTTTCTGGCGGAAATCACCAAAATCCCAATATCTGCTTGGGATGCCCCGCCAATCATTTCCGACACGTACATTTTATGTCCGGGGGCATCCAATATGGTGTATCTCCGCTTTTCGGTCTCAAAGTAGGCCTTTCCGACCTCAATGGTTTTACCGTCGTTTCTTTCTTCCTTGTTGGTGTCCATAACCCATGAAAGGTACCACCCTTGTCTACTGGCTTCCTTGGCTTCTCTTTCGTACTTTTCTATCGTCCGCTTATCCACCGACCCAGTCAAGTACAAGATGTTCCCACCCATAGTCGATTTACCGGCATCCACATGGCCCATGAAGATAATCGACACGTGATCTTTCCCACCAAACATATCCTTGACGACTTCTTCGTCAACCTCATCTTCCTGCTCACGGGCAATGGAGTCGGAAGTGGTGATGTTGGCGGATGCCGAGGGAGTAGCCGGGATTGAGCTTTCCGGGGTGGCGAAGAAAGATGGGTTGGCCGAAGCAGAGTCCGAGGCCACAATGGGTGTAGCTGCTGGAGTTGGAGCGGCAATTTCCGGTTTGGCAGCTTCTTTGGCAGCTTCCTTAGCCACTTCCGACTTGGTTTCCGACTTGGTTTCCTTGACCGGCTCAGCAGCTGGCGACGCTTCCTTAGCTGTCTCCTGCTTCTTAACAGTCTCCTGTTTCTTAGTAGCGTTAGCCAACTTGATCCCCGACGACGGAGCAAGCTTAAGCGTCTTCTTGGGCTTGTTCAAAGCAGCAGTTTGCTTCTCCTGTTGCTGTTTCTGGAAGTCAGCCAACGACATACCCTGAGGTTGAGATTGTTGTTGTTGCTGTTGTTGTTGTTGGTAGGGATCGTACTGTTGGTAGTTTCTGTTATTGTTGTATTGTTGGTACCCTCCTCTGTTACCTCCCTGTTGGTATCCTCCTCTAGTGTTGTATTGCTGGTAGCCACCTCTACCACCTCTAGAGTTGTAGTTTTGTTGGTATCCACCTTGTTGGTAACCACCTTGGTATTGTTGGTAGCTTCCTTGTTGGTATGCACCTTGTTGGTAGCCTCCCTGTTGGTAGCCTCCTTGTTGATAGCCTCCTTGGTATCCGCCTTGTTGGTAGTTACCGTATTGGTATCCTCCTTGAGGTACAAATGCTTGGGTATTGTTAGCATTATAGTAATTACCCTGAGGTTGAGATTGTTGCTGCTGGTCTCCGCCTCCAATTGAAGCGTTCTGGAGATCCTCACTCAACTTATCTTGGTTATACTGTTGGTCAGACATTGCTTAGTATGTAGCGTACTTGTTACCACTATTGAGTTATCCATATAAAGAAAATTTTTCAATGATTTCACCAAAAAAAATGCGAAGAGAGAAAAATGTGTAGTTTGGGAGGAGAAGGAAAGTGCGACATTTCCTTGGGGGCA
>JAJLZI010000087.1:0-43136 GCA_030572135.1 Intestinozyma alai
CCCCCCTAATAGACCCCCCTAATACCCTCTACACACCTCTAATACCCTCTACACACCTAATAACCCACGGTTTTGAGGTACACATCCGTGCCCCAGCCATTGTAGGTCTGCACCGTTAACAGTCCCTTGGTGGCAGGAACCACTCCCTCGTCGTCAGGGATGGTATCGTTAAATATCTCCACGTAGCTCTTCAGCAACGGCAATCCAAATCCCATTCCGGCAACAATATTTCCGCCAAACCCAGGAGGAGCATTCAACGTCTTGTAACTGTCACCCTCTTGCGACTCGTACGTGGTGAAGGAATAGTCAAATATATGGTTAAACACCTTTTGCGGTATCCCCTTGCCACGGTCACGCACTCGCAACTCTAACGAGAGCGGTTTGGTAGATATGGCTATAGTTATATGCACCGGCTCATCGACTTTATTCTCAATGTGAGCACGGAACGCATTCTTAAACAACTCCATTAGTATATAGTCGAGATGGTACTCAATGTACGGGAACGTTAGCATTTCTCTGGTGGTTGTTGGTTCCAACCGGGGCTCGGCTTGGCTCCAGTAATTCACAGGAAACAAGTTAGTGTCTATGGTTATGGGTACCGATTCGTTATACTTGATCATACAAATATCGTTAACCAAGTCGGCATTCTTCTTGATGATATCCGGAATATAGAGCATTTTCATAACTCCATTGTACTTTCCTCCCGGTTCATACAGAGACGGGTTACTTAATGTCTTGGTTAACTCGAGATGCTGGTGGGCAATCAATCGCATGCTTATCCGCTCCCGTAAATGGTCATCCAAGAACGACTTGATCTGATTGTAGCTGAGTAAATGCGACACTTCCTGGAACCCTTTCGATAAACTGGGTAGCGTATCGGAGTGGACGTCGATAAACTCAGCCAACACCTTTTCAGCAAACTCCTGGTTCTCTTGTAAAGTATGGGGCTGGTAGAGAGACGCACGTAATAGCGACGACATGGTTTGTAGATATGTATCATACGACTCGGATATAGACGGGTTGAGCACCACCAAGTACGGGAGTTTACGAAACTCTTTCAATCGCCTCGCGTTGTAGATAAGGAGGTGTTCCACGGTGTCAAATGCATTCTTCAAGATGGTATTCGACGAGAGCTTCTCAGACTGCCGGTACAATTGGGCAATGGAGAACTTGGGGAGTTCCTTTTGGGAATAGTGTACTATGGGCCGTTCCAAGAGGGTACGTATCTTGTATTCCTGGAGAAACCGTTCCTGCTGGCCGATTTCGTCCTCACATATCGAGATCCACCGACGCTGGTTTGAAATGTTGGCTTTGGCAACGTACCAGGAGTTTTTGTAGTACTGTGGGTTTAACCTTAGCATGGTTTGGGGAAGGTGCAGGGAATCTATGGAGAAGGGTAATATGAATTAATTGGAATTTGAACGGGAATTGTTAATTAGAACTTCAATAAGACTTGTTGATTGAAACCTTAAATGGACCTGTTAATTGAAACTTGAATAGGACCTGTTAATTCAAACCTGAAATGGACTTGTTTACTGGAATTTGAATAGGAATATAATGAATAGTGGGCAGGTTTTTCTTTTTTTTGTTTTTTATTTTATTTTTTTTTTTTTTTTGTGCGTATCTTCCACAAGGGTTTTGCACAGGGTAAATTGGATAAGGTTTCCCGATAGTACAGGATAATGCTGGGTTATGCCGATTTTAACTTACTTGTGACTGTGGGAGTTGTTCTGGGAGTCTCGTCAATCAACTTAATTCCTGTGGTAGATGGTGGGCATAAGAAGGTCCAGCATTGGGATCCAAGTTAGTGCAGATGGGGACAAATAAATAGATATTTCGCCTCCTTAGATAACATCAAGTTTTCGTCAAGTGTAAACTTGGAATCCCTCCAGCTCCCCCGCACAGGCTTCACCAACCACATCTTATCCACCTTGACGGTTAATAATGGGATCAATTGCCTAAACCCAAAAGTGTAGATGTTGTCACGTGATTAGTAACCATCCAGGGATTTATTTTTTCACGACATTAGTGGCACAAAAAAAAGTCGGACAATTTTCGCACAATGTCGCACAATGCTCTCAATGTCGCACCACCTTCTAGCCCAACTTCTCCAATGCCATCTCCCCCAGCTTATACCCCCAGCTTATACCCCCAGCTTATACCACCATCTAATCGCACCCCATAATCCTGCAATGCCTTCTCAGAATACTTGTCCGCTTTGTGTAGGAAACCCGCTTGACGAGTCCAAAACCGTCTACAGCATATCCTGGCTACAGTGTCAGCCATGTAAACAATGGTTCCATGCCCAATGTCTCAAATTACCCCAGGTGGAAATCAACAGTTTACACTCCTACCACTGCGAAAAGTGCACGAAAACCCACGGTCCTTCAACGCATAAACGCAAATCGAAGCGGGCCCGAATATCCATCGACTATGTGGCACTTGATTCTGGTGAAACGTTTGCTGTTGACAAGTCTAGCCATCCCCATCTCCCCCGATTTATGGAGTTCCGTGAAGATGACAAGCACCTATCCCAGCACGTTGACATAGTTGATGATTTGAGTAAACAATATGCGCTATCGATAGGGCTAGCTAGACCAATACTCTTGCTGAATGTCGATGTCGAACGGGTGGGTATGAAGCTTCCTCTAGCTCGCGATCAGATAACCGTGCCGTACATCACCGAAAGAGTTGGTGAGAATGAAAGAATCGAAGTCATGGATGTGCTATCCCAGCAGAGCGTGCAGCCCGGTTGGAACATGGCCCAGTGGCGCGATTACTTCCTCATGGATGAACAGTGTCGTGATCGCATCAGGAATGTGATATCATTGGAGATCTCGCAAACCAAAGGGCTTGGTGAAACCTTCACAAGACCGAAAATGGTGCGGGAGTTAGATTTGGTCGACAAAGTCTGGTGCAGCGATAACGAGCAGCCACGGCCGAAAATCACCAAATACTGCTTGATGTCGGTTAAGAACTCCTTTACCGATTTCCATATAGATTTTGGCGGCACCTCGGTTTACTATACTGTGTGCCGTGGCTTGAAGACGTTTATGATGTTCCCACCAACGCCCGATAACTTGGCGATATACACCGCGTGGTGCTTGGAGTCGAACCAGAACTTTATCTGGCTATGTGACTACACCGTCACCCGAAATAAACGCAAACTTAAACTTGCCGGGGGGTTCAAAGTAACGCTTAGGCCGGGAGATTTGTTTATCATCCCCAGTGGGTGGATCCACGCCGTGCACACTCCGGAAGACTCGATTGTGATTGGTGGGAACTTTATCACCTTGCGTGACGTGAAAATGCAGCTAACCATTAATGACGTGGAACGGGTGACAAAAGTGCCGTCAAGATTTAGATTCCCAATGTTCAATAAGGTGCTCTGGTTAACTAGCTGGTACTACTATAACCATCGGCAAGAGTTTATCAACGATATATACCCTGAAGGCGAGGAGGAGGAGCAGCAGCAGCAGGATGAGCAGCAGCAGGATGAGCAGCAGCAGCAGCAGCGGGATTACGCCTTGGCATACGACATTTTGGATTCATTAATCTGCCAGTTACAGCTGCATTTGAAGTTGAGCGAAACCAGTGCCGTGGCCAGACGAAGCATCCCGTTCAATCTCGTGGGTAGAGCACCCCTACAGTTTCTCAGAAAACTTGAGCAATGGCGAGACACATTTGCAAGTTAACTTTTCGTGTACAACCGGTTTATCATTCTATTGTAACTATAAGTTTATAACCGGTTTATCATTCTATTATAACTGTAAGTTTATAACCCTGTATATTTGACTTCAATAAAACAAATAAATATCTATACACCGTGACATACACATTAACCGCAAGCGAAACCCCATCCCACCTACAAAGACAAGGGAGTTCCCTTCTCTCTGGCGGCTTCACCATACTTTTTAATTCTGATGGCTTGGACAGCAATGAAACCAGAAGTATCAACTGGAGAGAACCCAGTTAACTCATCCATGGAAGATTCGGTTTCGTCGTACAACTTTTCGGTTTCAGAGTATCTACCCAAGATAGTTACTGAACCCTTATAAGCAGCGGCTCTAACAACACCGTTGACGGTGGTTTGGGATGGGGCAATCATCGATCTGACGTATTCACCTTCAGGGGTGAAGTACATACCGTTGTACAAAATCTTGGCGTATGAGGTGGTGACAAATTGATCCCTAATGGCACGAACCTCACGGTCCAAGGTCAACCCTTCCAAATCAACGTGGGTGTTTCTCAAGATGGTCAAACCAGGGGTTTCGTAACAGCCTCTGGACTTGATACCAATAAACCGGTTCTCGACAATATCGATTCTACCAACCCCGTTTCTTCTGGCCAAAGCATTAGCTTCAATAAACAACTCGACGGGGTCGGTGACAACCTTCTTACCACCATCCAAGATCAACTTGACGGGCAACCCCTTGGCGAACTCAACAGCAAACTGTTCCGGAACTTCAGGAGCGTCGGTGGGGTCTACGGTCAACTTCCACATGTCCTTTGGTGGGGTAGTGTCAGGGTTTTCCAAAATACCCGCTTCGAAGGAAATGTGGGCCAAGTTTTCATCGGTGGACCATGGCTTGGCCTTGGTTTGTGCAACAGGGATGTTCTTGGAGGCGGCGTAGTCCAACAAATCCTTTCTACCGGCAAATCTGTTGAAGAACTCGGGGTCTCTCCATGGAGCAATCACCACCACGTCGGGCTTCAAGGCGTAGAACGACAATTCAAATCTAACCTGGTCGTTACCCTTACCGGTACACCCGTGCGACACAGCAAAACAGCCATTTTCTTCAGCAACCTTGATTTGAGCTTCAGCGATAACCGGTCTGGCCAAGGAAGTACCCAACAAGTAGACATTCTCGTAAATGGCGTTGGCCTGGATGGCTGGGAAACACACCTTTTCCACAAACTCCTTTCTGACGTCAACCACCACGAACTTGGTGGCACCAATGGCCAACGCCTTCTTTTCAGCAGCTTCAAAGTCTTCTTCTTGACCAATGTTGGCCAAGAACGCAATAACTTCGTAGCCTTCTTCTAATAACCAGGCTAAGATAACCGAGGTGTCTAAACCACCAGAGTATGCTAAACAGACTTTACCTTTGGACATTTTTATTTGAATATATGAGTGAGAGATGTAGTAGGGAATGGGAAAAGAAGAAAGATGTATTGGAAAAAAAAAGGATCCACTGGGTCTGTTTCTTGGGCTTTTATAGCTCTGGAAAATGTGGAAATAGGAATTCAGCAAATCAGGGAAGAAAAAAATTTTCACCTTGCTTTCACCGAGGAGAGAAGAGCGCGCTTAACTGAAAAGTGGATTGCCTAATTGGGAATGACTCATAAAAAAAAGAACTACCAATCGGGAATTTTTTTTGGGGGGGATGTGCACGACCTGCCACATCACGAACGGAGTAGTAACGATCACAATAGGAAAATGGAACATTGGGTAGTAGTTGGTGTAACCAGAGGAGTGGCCGAGGGAGGTAGTTTGGATGAGGTGTTTACTTTGGCGTACAATCGGGCGTTATGGAGAGTGGTAGAAAGTGTATTCGGTGGTTGGTATTAAATCTTCGTAATGCCTATATTCCAGCTCTATAGCGGATCTGTGGGAACTGGTACTTATCTGAGATAGATATGAACCATGCAGTTCAAGTCTAAAAGACTTTCTGAATTATTGTAAAAAAACTCAATCTATTATATTCAGTTATTTACTCAAATATGCTTGAGTAAAGAGATTATACAAATTTACTTATTATATGAGATTTGGCCCATTTTATATACTAGTCCTTAAGTCTCTTAATCTCCTGTTTCTCTAATCGCTAATTTAATAGCCACAGTAATAATTTACCATAATAATTTATTTAGAGTCGTTTCCAATTACTTCTCGGAACACGACTTGGCTTCTCCAATGTCGCGTTATTCTTTAAATTGTCGGAAATGTCTATTACGACATTCCTACGCGACACATGGAAATTGTGATGCAATGTCGGCCGGGCCTGACCAAAGCACCACTGGCTGCAAAATTGAGTTTCGATTTTATTCCCTCTCTCCCCCCCCCCAAAAAAAATACCCACAAAAATTTGCAATCATACCTTGATTGCAAACATGAACCACAAACACTGCGCCATGACGGACCGGGACATGGAAAAGTCCGAGGCGGTGGAAGAATTCATAAACGCCGCCAACTGTCTAATTCGCAGAAATCAGTACCTCCGGTATATTGGGTACACCACTGCCGAATTGGTGTCCAATACGGTACTTGTTGTAGTCACGTTTGTTCTTTTGTTCAGCTGTTCCCAGTATATTCCTCGTGGGATTCCACTATTTTCCTTGCACGTCAAGTCGGACTCCGCGGTAGCTCGAAACATTGTGCTGTTGATCCAGGAGGGCTTGAAATTTGTCACCTACTTGTCGCGCGACTTGAATATCTATGCCGACAACGCCGTCTCCCATCCTCGGTTACAGGACATTGCTGCTGCGTTCGACGCCGCTACGTACCAGTACAATATCTTCGGGTTCTGTCGACTCAACCAGTTTGGAGACACCGTCGCCTGTTATAAGGGCGCTGGCATGAATGCCGTTGCTAGTTTTGTTCAGGATTTCGGCATGCAGTACGCCAACTTGACCAACTACCCCAACCCGGGCGAGGTGTCGAGCAAATTCGTTGACGTGTACTACAAGTCGCTAATGCAGTACTGCGAAGGGCTGCCCAGTGAGAGAATCGCCGCCGACGTCTGCCAGTTACAGGCTTACAACGCAGCTGGCATCCTTGTTGTTTATATGGGCGTGTCTACATTGGTGTGTTTGCTTATAGTGACTACTCTTGGGTTTGGCGACGTTGTGTTTGGCTTCTGTGGCATCTACCACGGCCGGTGCGTGGGCAAGTGCAGCTTTGTCATCAAGGTGTTTTTCCTGGTGCTTGGCTTGTTTGCGTTCCAGCTTGCGGTACTTGTGAGCTACTTGATGCAGGAGCCCGTTACCAACTTGGTGAGTGATTTTCAGATCGGGGCTTTGGTGTTTGACCCGTTTAATGAGGTTCTCTGGGTTATTGTGTACGTGGCGAACTTGGCTGTCACGATCCATATGAATGTCTGCAAGGCCCGATTGGTTTCCAGGTAGGCACAAACCTGGCAGGAGTATACAGGGAATGGGTTTTCGTTTGTGTGTTTGGGGCGTACATTATCTGACTGACCCAGGACAAGGTGAGCAGGACAGTATTTGCACCCGTCAGTTTGAATATACGAGAGGAGAAAAAAAATCCAGAGCAGCAGTAGTAGCAACAACAGTAGCAGCAACAACAGCAACAGCAACAACAGCAACAGCAACAACAACACCCTCGCGTGGGTGGGGGTCTTTTCGTTAGGGTTTGTACAAATACAGAATGATTCTCAGGGAACTCACGAGTTGCGTGTGCAACAGTAGCGACAGAAAAAGCGGTGTTTCAAAGAGACATGGGGGCAATGGCACCAGGATAAAGTTAGGCATTGGCTGGTGGTTTTGCCCCGCTTACGCCGAGTGTAACGTTACCGTACTGGAACACACTTTATCGTGTCACCGGTTCCATATCATTTGGAGCCCAGAAGTTTCCCATGTGCCTCTATATTGATGGCTGCAAAAAGACCACACGGCTGGTTCTGTTGCCATTACCGGGGCACGGGTGGAGAGTCAGAGTCACATATTTCACATGAATCATGTCATGTGATATGATTCACAACCAACTAGGAACTAGCGAAGCGCACGCTCGCAACCCCAAAACATGACTCCACTAATGAATAGCCTCGGAGAAATGCTCGGCGGTAATGTAACAAGGTGACATTTTGAGATTGTTATATTTTTTCTTTTATTTTTTTTTGTTTTTATTTTTCTTTCTTTCTTTCCTTTACTTTGGATCTGCTGGAGATGAGGCTTTCCTCGGGTCGGTTATCAGAAGTAGAGGGGAACTGGATACCCGTAAACCAAGGCTGATGGTTACATGTAATGGTGACACGGAGTATCGAGAGAGATGAATGACGTTCAAAAACGCACAATTTTTAATCAGATGCACGTTTTTACTGGAGTGTGCTCTAGTAAATATACGTCGATGGGAGTTTTTAATTCTATGTATTGTGTTCCCTTTTCCACTTAAGCTCTAACTCACGTGTTCCGCTTCCTATTGCCGAGTCTTCTACCACAGTAACGATCCCACACAACCCGGAAATGGATGTGCATTTTCGGCTTTACCCGGTTTTTTTAATCCGTAACCGCAAACAATGCACTCTCAGGGTTCACAATATTGCCCTAACTGGTGACCAAACCGAGAAGTCGCACCCCCCAAAAAAAAAAAAGAAAATAATAATAATAAAAAAATATGTGACTAATGAATCTCCACCAAGAATAACTCCGGCTACAACAAAAAAAAGTTCCGTGACTACTTTACATCATCATACATTATTCTCGGTGTGGTTACTCCTCATTTAATCCAGCAGTTCACCTTTGGAGCTTAGCCGGAATTTCTTTTTCTAGGTCACTCATCCGTGGGGAGATCGAAAGCAACATAATATCATCCTCCACGTCATAGCCCAGTTACCAGCGGCGAGTTCTATATTAAGCAAGTTGCTACTTAACTGACTAAACGAAGAAACCCGCAGAAATAAAAAAAAAATAATAAAAAAAAAGACCAACCTGAAATCAGAGTGCCTTTTGCTTGCCCTCTTCTGGTATAAACGCCCTTTCGCAAGAGGCCCTGGTTAGAGTACAAAGTATTCTACGCCGTTCCAGGTTCTAATAGTCGCCTTGTTTTCATAGTAGACTTGTGGTTGTTTTTGCCTTACGATGGAAGACTCAATCTAACTAACCGTTTGTGCCGTATAAAGCGAGCATGCAATAAACCCGCAAAACAAAGAGAAAAAAAAAACAAACAATGAAAATGTCTCACTTTTCTCGGGTTTACATTTTTTTTTTTATTTTGGTTTCTTTTTTCTCTCTCTCTCTCTCTCTCTCTTCCTTTCCCTCGCTATATAGCTCTTGATTCATAGTCATTGCTCAGTCATAGAAGAGGTTCCCATATACCAGATACAACAACAAAAAAATTTTCCTATTACTAATTAGTAATCACATATTTGAACCCCTCTCTCCTCATCGATATAACCACCGTCAGCTTTATATATGTTCCTACAATAATGGAAGACCCCATAAATCCCTCTAATGATACCCATAAGAAACTTGGGGTAACGCACGCTATCCGAGCTCGATTAAACTTTCTCGACGAGAGATTGTGGAAACGGTTCCTGGCCCGACGCCTCGAGCTTATAGACACGCTAGATCTCAGTTCCCGCAAGGCCAGCGAACAGGATAGCCAGATCAAAAAGGTTGCTGAGTCCCTTCGGGTGGAGTTTAACTATGGCAAAGAGTACGAGACTGACTTTGACAAGTTGGTTCGAGCAGCAGTGCAGAGTGTACGACGCAACAGAAAACGGTCGTCCAAGTCCCGACGGGTCGATGGCACCATCAAACGCATCAAATCAGAGCACCGGGTAGGCGACGATAGCTTTTTATCGGAGATTGCCAAAGTTAACCCCCACGACGATGTATACGACATGAACTATTCACGAACAAAACAAATCACCTCCACCGATATGGCCATGGAGACGGTCGACAACATGACCAGACCGAGAATCACCACGAGAAACCCAGGCAATATGCTACCACCTATAACCAGCTTAACTGGCGATGTATCTGCAGATGCTGTTAGCAGTATAGCCATACCAGACGCCCGCCACGCCAAACAAACCCTCATCCACAAGTTTGAAACGTCAAAGACCTGCAACGACACCATACTAAAGAAGTCGGAGAACTTGCAGTTCCTCGGCCAGGGTATAGTGCAGACCTGTATCGGGTTTCTCTTTGAGAAGTCATTTATCAACGTGAACCAGAGCTCGTTGGAGTATTTGCGTAAAAAGCTAATGACGGCCAGCTTCTTGACCACGCTTTTCCGCAACCTTGACCCCCAGGATAATACCAGCAACATATCTGATGAGGTTGCGATGATCTCGTTGTATACGTTGCTAGGTGGATCGGTGAAAGACTTTGGGTTTGAGCTGGTGATGATTCCCATGTGCGAGATCTTGTATGTGTCAGTGTTGCAGGAGTACCCTTTGATAGCCAAGAATAGCATTGCCTTCAAGTCGGAGGATTATCTGGGGTATTCCATGGCGAAACCTGCACCAACGCTTGCTGGACCGCTTCCTAGTACAGCCAATAACGGCAGCAGCAGCAGCAGCAGCCATGCTCCGGCTCCAGCATTAACGTCGTCACTAAACTCGCTCGCCGAGGTTGCAGCAGCCGATATCCACCACCATATAAATTCGGCGTCACCATCTTCAAGCATCAGAAACTTGTCTCCAGTATCGGGAACGAGATCGTACGGCCCGGTTGACTTGAACCGGTCAGTCTCTCCCGAGTTGCACCAACGGCTACAGCTGAACCTCCATCTACAACCTCTACGTGCCCAGCAGCCGTATCCCAAAGACCGCAAGACCGTATACTTGCGCTTTATGAATCAGATGCTCGAGTTCACCTACCCCATCCACACTCTGGCACCACCACGGTTGTTTGAGATGCTTGAAAACGCACGTTCGGCATTCAAACTCAACCACCAGGATATCCTTGGGTTGCGCACCAAGAACGGCGTGAACATACAAACTGATTTTGACATGGAGCGGATATTCACTAGCGACGACGACCCGTTGGATTTGGAGGTTTACACGCAGAGACCGAAACCAATACCCGTGTACGAGTTGACGTCTACGGTGGTTAAGTATGCTAATGACCCGCCTCCATTGGTGCAGCCAGCACAGCAGGTCCAGCAGGCACAACCGCTTCGTAATGCTACTGAATCGCCCAAGATTATCCTACCGCTTCCTGTTTCCGTGAATGCTCGCGGCGTGAATGCCGGGTTCAACTTTTTGAGCAATACCGAGGAAATGGCTGGCGGCAGGAACAAGTCAACACCACCTCCACCACCAGCGCCCATCTTGCCCAGATTCCAGCCGTTATTATAGCGGGGTTCATGTTTGGTTTATGCTTACGTTGGTTTATGCTTACGTTGGTTTATGCTTACGTTGGTTTATGCTTACGTTGGTTTATGATTGCACGCTTGGTTTTTGTTTCCATATGCATACAAGGGTATTAATGTTTTTGGCTGCAAAGGTTTCCCGCTACCTTTTTGGCCCTTTTTTCGGTTTCCTTTTTTTTTGCACCCACGATCAGCGATGGACACAGAAAAAGTATTTCTCCATAATGTTTTATACGATGTATTTTATAGCTAGAGTGAATATTACCGATTAGATGAGCTAGTAGGTTATTCCTTTTACAGTGGTGGTTGCAGTATACCCAGGTGGTAGCGTAGAGAGCGCAAATCTCGTTTTCATACACTAAAGAATGACATTATCAAAACTGCAAGTAGAAAATAGGGGCTCGACTAACAAGACTCACGACAAACGTGGATAACCCGCTTCTTTGGCAATACCAAATAGCATAGATAAGATAATGGAGCACACCCAAGAACGCCGTCAATTAATCAGTCCTTTTAACCACTCCACGCGTATAATGTATATACACGCCTGTACCGATTGACGTAATCTCTCTTGCAGATGCTCGCCCAATAGTTAAAGTTAATACACGCTTGCATAACCTTTGTTTGCGTCTTGTATTTGTTGGAGCTGTACTGCGTATAAGCGCTGGGGGTCTCGCCTCTTTTGGTAGGGGGAAAAAAAGAAAATTTTTTTTACATACAACTGTTGGGCCCAACAGATTTAGTTTATTGTTGGGGAACCAAAAAAAAAAAAAAAATAACAGAATGACAAAAATCCTGAGAGATTGACCTGGTTCTGCAAGGAAGGAGTCTGATGGGCTAGGAGATAGTATCGGATATGGTGGACGGGAGTAGTCGGTTATGTGTAGCAGAACCTCGGTTACTCATTACTTGTAATGTATTATCTACTGAATGTATACTCCTCTGTTTATACCACGACAATGCTTGGGCATTCGCAGTAATAGCCACCAATACTAAAAGTACAAAGACAGAGACAGCAAAAAAAAAGAAAATAATAAAAAAAAAAGAAAATAATAAAAAAAAAAGAAAATTTTTTGTTGAGAGAATTGCAACTGTTTGGCAACACAAACTTTGTATGTGTGTGTGTGTGCGATTGTTCTGACGGGTCCAGATCAAGACAACAATTTAACACCAACCTGTAAAAAAAAACGGTTTAACCTGGTTTACACTTTATCTCGGGATCTTTCTAAACATGTTGATTAAATATCACATCACATCCACCACAAATCGGTGACACTCCCTTTTTCTAGAGGTTTTGTTTGTTTCATATATTCAATCAAGTTATACCGTTAGTTATCGCCAGGATCGTCCTACTAGTTAGTTGTTCCGATTATTTAGTTTTTGCAGTATCCACTTTTTTTTCCAGTTTTTTCCAGTTTTTTCCACAGTAACTAGGAAGTCCAGGTAATAATATCGTATAACCAGACCAAACTCAATCGCCAATATAGATATCCCCATTTCCGAAGGTAGAAGATCATTAGGTTAGTTTATTTATTACAAAGGTATGTATGACTATTGCCACAACGAGGAGAAATGAGACAGAACGAAGCACACTAGAATACAGATGAGGCAGACATTGTATATGCATTTCTGTGTCTAGCCATAATTGACACCAGGTAACCACGTGATACGTCATTGTCGGTGCTGGTAATCCCAGTACAATACCACCACACGCCCATATCGATATGAATCAGTGACAACCGACGAGAGGGACAAAGTTTGGGGTGCAAACATTCCAACTGCAAAAAATAAATACCGCACCACCAGAAATGAATGGAGACTACACAAGATTAATCGGGCATAAAGAGATTCTCACGGGGAAAACCGACCCTGAACAGAACCTATACAAGGAACATACACAGGTCTAATCTCTTCACCTAGCCCTAAACAGCACCATCTCTTTCCAGGAATGTCTCTTGCATCACCGGCCTAATGTCGCACAATGTCGTGCTTTACCTAGTGTTGGGCGAGACAGAACATAGAGACATCGTTGCGCTGCAAATGTTGACAGCCAAAACTTCCCAGGTAAACAAAGCCAAGGTAAACAAAGGTAAACACCCACACACGCACACCCCCGGTTGTCTCAAGTATAAATAGAGAGCGAGATCCCCCCCTTCTTTCTCTCGCCCAATTTCGTGCCACTCGTTCATCTCCAGTCTGTCCTCGTTTATGCGTGCCAGGTGCACCGCATCTCGATTCCACCGTACTAACCACCCCATCTGTAGATCCTCTGTATACACCAGACACTATCGCATCCACCCACCCACTGTATATACAATCACACCAACAACACTATTACACACCCGTCCCTTATCACTCAAACACTTGTTTAACAAATACATCATGTCTGACTCGTCTTCCCCCACCTCAGACTACACCACCCGCCACTCGTCGTTGCCCGCGCACTTCCTCGGGCTCAACTCCACCGCAGTGGCCGAGCCCTCCAAGATCACTGAGTTTGTCATCTCCCACCAAGGGCATACCGTCATCTCCAAGATCCTCATTGCCAACAACGGGATTGCTGCCGTAAAGGAAATCCGGTCCGTGCGTAAATGGGCCTACGAGACCTTTGGCGACGAGAGAGCTATCCAGTTCACCGTCATGGCCACCCCGGAAGATATGGAGGCCAACGCCGAATACATTAGAATGGCGGACCAGTTCGTCGAAGTCCCCGGAGGCACCAACAACAACAACTACGCCAACGTCGACCTCATTGTAGAAATCGCCGAGCGTACCAACGTCCACGCCGTGTGGGCCGGGTGGGGCCACGCCTCGGAGAACCCATTGTTGCCGGAGAAGTTGGCGGCCTCGGACAAGAAGATTGTCTTTATCGGTCCACCAGGTTCCGCCATGAGATCGTTGGGGGATAAGATCTCCTCCACCATCGTGGCCCAACACGCCCAGGTGCCATGTATCCCGTGGTCCGGTACCGGCGTTGACCAAGTCACCATCGACGCCGACACCAACTTGGTCTCGGTCGAGGACGAAGTGTACCTGAAAGGTTGTTGTACCGACCCCGAAGATGGGCTTGTCAAGGCCAAGCAGATTGGGTTCCCGGTTATGATCAAGGCCTCGGAAGGTGGAGGTGGTAAGGGGATCAGAAAGGTTGACCGTGAAGAAGATTTCGTCACCTTGTACAACCAGGCCGCCAACGAGATCCCCGGGTCGCCTATTTTCATTATGAAGTTGGCTGGCGACGCCAGACACTTGGAGGTGCAATTGTTGGCCGACCAGTATGGAACCAATATCTCGTTGTTTGGCAGAGACTGTTCGGTGCAAAGAAGACACCAGAAGATCATTGAAGAAGCACCCGTGACCATTGCCAACAAGGAGACCTTCCGGGAAATGGAGAATGCTGCTGTGAGATTGGGCCAGTTGGTGGGCTACGTATCTGCTGGTACCGTTGAGTACCTTTACTCCCACTCTGAGGACAAGTTTTACTTTTTAGAGTTGAACCCCAGATTGCAGGTGGAACACCCCACCACGGAAATGGTTACCGGGGTAAACTTGCCTGCGGCCCAGTTGCAAATCGCCATGGGTATCCCCATGCACAGAATTAGGGACATTAGAACCCTCTACGGGGTCGACCCCCACACCACCACCGACATTGATTTTGAGTTCAAGACGGAAACGTCGTTGGTGACTCAACGTAGACCCACTCCTAAAGGCCACTGTACGGCGTGTAGAATCACCTCGGAAGATCCCGGTGAAGGGTTCAAACCTTCCGGGGGGTCTCTTCACGAGTTGAATTTTAGATCTTCCTCTAACGTGTGGGGTTACTTCTCGGTGGGGAACCAATCGTCGATCCACTCATTCTCTGATTCTCAGTTTGGGCATATTTTCGCGTTTGGCGAAAACCGTCAGGCATCGCGTAAGCACATGGTTGTGGCTCTTAAAGAATTGAGCATTAGAGGTGATTTCCGGACCACGGTGGAGTACTTGATCAAATTGCTTGAAACCCCGGATTTCGAAGACAACACCATCACCACCGGGTGGTTGGACGAGTTGATTACCAAGAAATTGACCGCCGAGAGACCAGATCCGATTGTAGCGGTTGTGTGTGGAGCGGTGGCAAAGGCCCATATCCAGGCTGAGGAGGACCGGAAGGAGTTTGTCAATTCTCTTGAAAAGGGGCAAGTTCCTCACAAGAACTTGCTTAGAACGATTTTCCCCGTTGATTTCATCTACGAGGGCGAAAGATACAAGTTCACCGCGACAAAATCGAGCGAAGACAAGTATACCTTGTTTTTGAACGGGTCTAGAGCTACTGTAGGCGCCCGTCCGTTATCAGACGGGGGGTTATTGGTGGCCATTGGTGGGAAGTCGCATTCCATCTACTGGAAAGAAGAAGCTGCGGCAACCAGATTATCGGTAGACGGGAAAACCTGTCTTTTAGAGGCGGAAAATGACCCCACGCAATTGAGAACGCCATCTCCTGGTAAATTGGTGAAGTATTTGGTCGATAGCGGCGAACACGTGATTGCTGGACAACCGTATGCGGAAGTTGAAGTGATGAAGATGTGCATGCCGTTAATTGCTCAGGAAAACGGGATTGTTCAGGTGATTAAGCAACCGGGCTCTACGGTTAACGCTGGAGACATCTTGGCGATCTTGGCCTTGGACGACCCCAGCAAGGTTAAGCACGCCAAACCATTTGAAGGGACCTTGCCGGAGTTGGGAGAACCAAATGTGACTGGTACTACCCCAGCACACAAGTTTAGAGAGTATACTTCCATTTTGGAGAACATTTTGGCCGGGTATGATAACCAGGTGATTATGAACTCGACGTTGAAGAGCGTGACGGTGGTGTTGAAGGACCGCGAGTTGCCATACTCGGAATGGCGCCAATGTATTTCAGCGTTGCATTCGAGATTACCCGGCAAATTGGACGAATCCTTGGAAGGATTGGTGGAACGGAACCAGCACAGACAGGCAGATTTCCCCGCTCGCCAGGTGTTGAAGCAGATTGCCAAGGCCGTCAACGAAGTCCAGGACGGGGGGGTATTGAAGGAAGTGGTTGCTCCGTTAGTGGCCATTGCTACCCGTTACCAGAATGGGTTGGTTGAACACGAGTACACCTTCTTTGCTGGGTTGGTTAGCCAGTACTACGACGTGGAGAGCCTTTTCAGTGGCGATAATGTGCGTGAGGACGACATTATCTTGAAGCTTAGAGACGAAAACAAGTCGGACTTGAAGAAGGTGATTGGCGTCACGTTGTCGCACTCGCGGGTCTCGGCCAAAAACAACTTGGTTATCGCCATCTTAGAAGCGTTCCAGCCGTTATTGCAGTCGAGCAGTTCTGTTGCCGGGCCCATCAGAGAGGCCTTGAAACAGGTGGTGACGTTAGACTCCCGGGGTTGCACCAAAGTGGCGTTAAAGGCGCGAGAAATCTTGATCCAGTGTTCGTTGCCCTCGATCCAGGAAAGATCCGACCAATTGGAACACATTCTCCGGTCGGCGGTGCTTGAAACCTCGTACGGAGA
Organism: Intestinozyma alai; assembly: GCA_030572135.1. Lineage (NCBI taxonomy): Eukaryota > Fungi > Ascomycota > Pichiomycetes > Serinales > Debaryomycetaceae > Intestinozyma > Intestinozyma alai. The sequence continues at coordinate 16,582 of JAJLZI010000087.1, forward strand.
GATCTATGCCAAGCACAGAGACCCCAAGTTGGAGATTATCCAGGAGGTTGTTGATTCCAAGCACACAGTGTTTGATGTGTTGGCGCAGTTCCTTGTCAATAGCGACGAATGGGTGGCCATTGCCGCAGCCGAAGTTTATGTGAGACGGTCGTACCGGGCTTATGACTTGAGCGAGATTAACTACCATTTCCACGACCGGTTGCCGATTATTGAATGGAAGTTCAAATTGCCCGGGATGACGTCGTCAAATTTGCCTCAGCAGCGTCAGCATCCGCTGGATGATGAAGCGGGTGCTGTGGCTATGAAGCACGCGGCCTCGGTTTCCGACTTGTCGTTTGTCGTTGACACCAAAACCGAGAAGCCACGTACGGGGTTGTTGGTGCCATGCAGACACTTGGACGACATGGACGAGATGCTTATTGCTGCGTTGGAGAAGGTTCACTCCACCGACGCCATTTCCTTTAAAGCTTCGGGCGAGGAAGAGCCAACGTTGTTGAATGTATTGAACATCGTCATCACCAACGTTGACGGCTACGCTAACGAGGACGAACAGTTGATCCGGGTTCAGGAAATCCTTGACGAGTACCGCGATGACTTGAAGAATGCCGGTATCCGTCGTATCACGTTTGTTTTCGCCCATAAGGTTGGTTCCTACCCTAAATACTACACCTTCACTGGTCCTGACTACAACGAGAATAAGGTTATCAGACACATTGAGCCCGCGTTGGCGTTCCAGTTGGAGCTTTCCCGGTTGGTGAACTTTAACATCAAGCCACTCTTCACCGACAACAGAAATATACACGTTTACGAAGCCGTCAGTAAAACCTCACCCTCCGACAAGCGGTTCTTCACCCGAGGTATTGTGAGACCAGGAATTATCCGGGACGAGATCAGCATCAGCGAGTATTTGATTGCCGAGTCCAACCGTTTAATGACTGCTATCTTGGACGCGTTGGAGGTTATCGACACTTCCAACTCGGACTTGAACCATATCTTTATTAACTTTTCCAACGTGTTCAACGTGCAGCCCCACGAAGTTGAGGCGGCATTTGGGTCATTCTTGGAGCGATTCGGGAGAAGATTGTGGAGGTTGAGGGTGACGGGGGCCGAAATCAGAATTGTGTGTTCTGACAACGACGGCAACTCCTTCCCCTTGCGGGCCATTATCAACAATGTTTCTGGTTACGTGGTGAAGTCGGAATTGTACTTGGAAGTGAAGAACCCCAAGGGTGACTGGGTGTTCAAGTCCATTGGCCATCCAGGATCGATGCACTTGCGTCCAATCTCCACCCCCTACCCGGCCAAGGAATCGTTACAGCCAAAGCGGTACCGGGCTCACAATATGGGTACCACTTATGTGTACGATTTCCCCGATTTGTTCCGCCAAGCGGCGATTTCCCAGTGGAAGAAGTATGGCAAGAAGGTTCCCAAGGATGTATTTACGTCGTTGGAGTTGATCCACGACGAGAATGACCACTTGACGGCAGTGGAGAGAGAACCCGGGTCCAATAAGATTGGTATGGTTGGGTTCAAGGTCACTGCCAAGACTCCGGAATACCCTCGCGGACGTCAGTTTATTATTGTTGCTAATGATATCACCCATCAGGTGGGTTCGTTTGGTCCGGAAGAAGACTACTTCTTCAACAAGTGTACCGAGTTGGCCAGACAGTTGGGAATTCCTCGAATCTACCTTGCTGCCAATGCCGGGGCGAGAATTGGCGTTGCCGACGAGTTGATTCCGTTGTTCCGCGTGGCGTGGAACGATGACAATAACCAGGACAAGGGGTTCCGGTACTTGTACTTGACTCCCGAGACCAAGGCTGCGCTTGAAAAGGATGGCAAAGGCGACACAGTTGTTACTGAACGCACGGTTGAGGATGGCGAAGAGCGCCATGTCATCACGGCGATTATTGGTGCTAAGGACGGCTTAGGGGTGGAGTGTCTCCGTGGATCGGGGTTGATTGCCGGGGCCACCTCTCGTGCCTATAAGGACATTTTCACCATCACCTTGGTTACGTGTAGGTCAGTTGGTATTGGTGCCTATTTGGTGAGATTGGGCCAAAGAGCGATCCAAATCGAGGGCCAGCCAATCATCTTGACCGGTGCTCCTGCCATCAATAAGTTGTTGGGAAGAGAGGTTTACACCTCGAACTTGCAGCTTGGTGGTACGCAGATCATGTACAGGAATGGTGTGTCCCACTTGACTGCCAACGACGACTTGGCTGGGGTGGACAAGATTATGGAGTGGTTGTCGTACGTCCCTGCTCAGCGTGGGATGCCAGTACCGATCTTGGACTCGGAGGACCCATGGGATAGAGATATTGACTATTACCCACCAAAGCAAGAAGTTTTCGATGTCCGGTGGATGATTGAAGGTAGAGACATGGACGGGGAGTACGAGTCCGGGTTGTTTGATAAGGGCTCCTTCCAAGAAACCTTGTCTGGGTGGGCCAAGGGTGTTGTTGTAGGTAGAGCTCGTCTTGGAGGTATTCCCATTGGTGTGATTGGTGTTGAGACGAGAATTGTTGAGAACTTGATACCTGCCGACCCGGCCAACCCTGATTCGACGGAAGTTATGATCCAAGAGGCTGGGCAGGTGTGGTACCCTAACTCGGCGTTCAAGACGGCCCAGGCGATTAACGACTTCAACAACGGAGAACAGTTGCCATTGATGATTATGGCCAACTGGAGAGGGTTCTCTGGTGGCCAAAGAGATATGTACAATGAAGTTCTTAAGTATGGGTCGTTTATTGTTGATGCTTTGGTTGACTTTAAGCAGCCAATCTTCACGTATATCCCTCCTCATGGTGAGTTGAGAGGTGGTTCGTGGGTGGTGGTTGACCCCACCATCAATGCCGATATGATGGAGATGTACGCGGACGTGGACTCGCGCGCGGGGGTGTTGGAACCCGAAGGTATGGTTGGTATCAAGTACAGACGGGACAAGTTGTTGGCCACCATGCAAAGGTTGGATCCTACGTACGCCGAGTTGAAGGCCGAGTTGAATTCGGACAAGTTGTCGCCCGAAGAACACTCGCGCGTCAGCGCCAAGCTTGTAGCCAGAGAGAAGGCGTTGTTGCCTATTTACGCCCAGATTTCGGTGCAGTTTGCTGACTTGCACGATAGGTCAGGGAGAATGTTGGCCAAGGGGGTTATCAGAAAGGAGCTTAAGTGGGTCGATGCCAGACGGTTCTTCTTCTGGAGATTGCGTCGTCGGTTGAACGAGGAGTATGTGTTGAAACTCATTGGCGAACAGTTGCCTGCTGCCACCAGGTTGGAGAAGGTGGCTAGGTTGAAGAGCTGGATGCCAACCGTTGACTATGAAGACGACCAAGCTGTCAGCAGCTGGATTGAAGAGCACCACGCCAAGTTGCAAGGTAGAATCGAGGAGGTGAAGAAGGAAGCCTCTCGGGCCAATATCACCAAGTTGTTACAAAAGGACCCTGCGTCTGCGGTGTCGGCCATGAAGGATTATATTGACACTCTTTCAATTGAAGAAAAGGAACAATTTTTGAACTCGTTGAAGTGATCGGACTGCAACGTGTGGAGGCACAGGTAGGTATCGAGAGAGTTTGTTTGTGTTGTATTAATGGTGGGCTTTTTATATTATTTTTATACTTTGTTTTTTTATATACTTTCTGCAAAAACTAATGGAAAAACTTTGATCTATATGAGTATGTTCGTTTGCGGGGGGTTATGTAAGTGTATTTTGTGGATAATGTAAACTGGTTGGCTGTTCCTGCACTGGTGTCGTCGTATGTGGCCCATTAACCAGGAAACAGCTTAGTAAATGAAACCTCTAAAAGCGGCAAAGCGATCGGGGAACTTATCGTTAACCGTGGCGAGTAGCTTGGCCTTCGTAGTGGATTCGCACATGGATAACGATAGGTTGTACCGCTTGAATGTAGAAAACTGCTGTAAATGGCGTAAAACTGTAGTGTCCCAATCGGGGGTCTCACCAACGGTGCCGATACTTGCCTCCAAGAAGAATTGCAAGAATTCCGGCTCAATGCCCGAAGATGCAAATACACTTTCGTAAGCATCATCGTCTAACTCCATTACAAAAGTGTATGCTTTGGAGATGTTGGAGGCTGGGAGGTTGCGTAAGTTAGTCAATACTTGAAAGGGCAGTATTAGCTGCTGTTGCTGCTTCTGTTGCTGCTTCTGTTGCGGTTCAGACAGACTTTTCTGCCCTACAGTACTCTTTCCACCAAATAATTCAGTTATCTCCTTATCAACGGCAGAAATCTGGCCCCCAGTGGAATGCACCACGGGAGTGTCCTCTTTACTAGTCTTTTCCTTATCGAGAAGGTCCGCGAGGTACTGCGGGAGTTGGTCAACCTCCTGTACTGGTATATTCACCACATCTTCGCCAGTCTCACGCCCAACCTGTTCCTTTTGGTCAACATCTAGCTTCTTAACGTAGTCCAACTCGGTTTGTGCTGCTGCGTTGCTAGGATCAACTGCCAACACCTGCTCAAATGCACTTCTTGCCTTTTTATACCGCTGCAACCCCTTCGACGCTACCCCCTTCCGGAAGTATAACTTTGTGAGTACCACCACCGGCGGGCCTAAGTTAATGCCACTCACGGCATCCTGGTAGGCGCGAGTGTAGTCCTCAAGGTTGATAAAGCACTGGGCACGATTGGAATATAGCACCGGGTTGTACGGATCCAACTGAATGGCATCCCGATAGATCTTGGCTGCCTTTCGGTATTCCTTATTACGGAACGCCTGGTTTCCTTCCTGTTTAAGCTTTTCCACCCGGCTCATCGTGGGTCTATGGACCTGGTAGTGCAAAGTTCAATAGGAAATGGCTTCATCACATGACTTTGTTACCAGTTTGAAAAATTCATCCACCTTTTCAAGTGAAGAGCCCCATCTTACTATACGCTCCCCCCCCCCAGCTCGTGGTAGGGCACAATTCGGAAAATGGCTAATGAAGAATTGGATGACGAAATACGTGCGATTGACGCAATATACCCCGGCTCGGTGGTACTGCTAGGAGCTCCCGAGATATTCAATTTTAAAATTCCTAATCACGAGTATCTTGCCGTGCAGTTGGTGTTCCCCCCAGAGTACCCAGCTGTCAGACCACAACTCGTACAAGTGCTTAACGACAAGAGGAGCAGGTTTACCGACACCTCGTACTTGGAACACAGCATGGGGGATATACTATCTCGGGTGTTTGTACCGGACCAAGTGGTGCTTTTTGAGTTCTTGACGGAAGTGCAAGAGTTCATTGACCGGTACGTGGAGGAGCACCCGGAGCCTGAAAAGCAGGAGCCTGTACCAGCGAAGGAGGTTACCCCGGAGGTGTTTTCAGAGAAGAAGCTGAGCCAGGAGAAAGTCGACGTTGATCCCACTAAAGGGTGGGAACAGTCGAGTCCCATAGTGGACAGAAACTCGACATTTATCGCATACGCACGTAAGGTCATCTCTTTAGAGCAGGCCCAGGGGTATTTAAACGAGTTGATTACTGATAAAAAGGTCTCCAAGGCCACGCATAACATCTCCAGTTGGAGAATTCGGGCCAGTGATGGCGTGCAGTATCAAGACTGCGACGATGACGGAGAAACCGCTGCTGGCGGAAGATTACTACATTTACTACAGGTATGTTATTAATTGTGTGTGTGTGTGTGTTCTGTCGGCAACAAGCACGCCTGTTGATGTTTTCCTACTTACTAACACGTATAAATGTATACAGATGATGGATGTGTGGAATGTGATTGTGGTTGTTAGCAGGTGGTATGGCGGAATCCAACTAGGACCGGACCGGTTCAAGCATATCAACACCGCTGCTCGTGATGCGATAATCAGTGGCAACTTCCTAGACACAGTCAGTAGTATTAATACAAAGAAGAAGAAGAAGTGAAGAGTTAGTCTTCTGAGTTACCATCTACGACAACCTTCTCTTTTTTTTAGAAGCATTCAGTGCTTGCTTCTGGTCCTTGCGCTTGTTCCCCCATAACGAACCCAAATCGTCAGAATCTTGCCTAGACTTTAGCATATATAGTTAGTATAGTTTATTCGTTAGTCCCATCCACTCAGGGGTGAATACTATCCAAAAAAAAAAACTAAAATGAACACATACTTGTTTGGTTGTCTGCCCCTGACTCTCCTTGTTATCATTTTTCGTGGTGTTTATATCTACTTTTAATGGTTGTCCATTCTCTTCGTCTTTTACTCCCCATGATCGTCTTGTATTTGTACTCATTATACTCCCATATCCCACTACTTCTATTTTGGATTTTTTATGAGCCACTTTGATAAACTGTTGCAGGTATGGAGAGTTCCATTCTGACGAGTCGATGACTTTACTTGTATCCGTGGTGGTGGTGGTGATGGTGGGTTTGGTATCATCGGCTTTTTGCATGAACTTCATGCCTTTCACTCGACTGGATAAGTTGGACATCACTGCTAGGTATGTTATTATTGTTGACACTTAAGGGGGTGTTCTCTGTTGTTAGTCAGTGCTGTGAACAGTGCGTATTGTGGGTGCTGTTTGTACTTGGTAAATAATATTCGTTTTGGTAGTTATTTTTTTTTTTGGCCTGTTCATGCACACCTACATCGCATCGCATAAAAAATCTTTTTGGGGACAATAACGGTGCGTCGATGAGCTTATATTGCTCATCACGGTGAAAAATTTAAGAAGTATTGTCAGATATCATACTTGCCAGTAACCACCACGATGAAATCAGACTTCAAGTTCTCTAACTTGTTAGGAACGGTGTACCGAAAAGGGAACCTCCATTTCTCCAGCGATGGCACCAAATTACTTTCTCCAGTGGGTAACCGAGTAACCTGCTTCGATCTTTTAAACTCGCATTCATTCACATTCAACTACCAACACCGCAAAAATATCGTGTGCTTATCGCTCAACTCGCAAGGGACGTTGCTAATCTCAATTGACGAGGATGGACGTGCTATTCTTGTCAACGCCGTGCTGAGAGTGGTGTTGTATCATTTCAACTTCAGGTCTACCGTGAAGGACGTCAAGTTTAGTCCATGTGGGAAATACTTTGCCGTAGCTTGTGGCCGGTTCGTCCAGGTATGGAAAATCCCCGATTTTTCCGATGGCGAAAGACAGTTTGCTCCCTTTGTAAAGCACCGGGTGTACCTGGGCCACTTTAACGACGTGTTAAGCATATGTTGGTCTAGAGACTCGCGGTTTTTTGTGAGCACCAGTAAGGACATGACCGCGAGGATATTTAGTCTCCATAGCGACGAAAAGGATGTGGCGATGACGTTTGCTGGACATCGTGATTATGTAATTAATGCATTTTTCAGCGACAACCAGGAAGTTATTTATACTGTGAGTAAAGATGGGGCGTTGTTCAAATGGGAGTATACAGAAAAGCCAACCGACGAGGAGAATAGTGACGACGAAGAGACAGGTCCAATGAGCTGGAGGATAACCAGGAAGGATTTCTTCTATGCCGACGGTAAGGTCAAGTGTGCTACATTCCACGCAAAGTCCAACCTCCTTATTGTCGGGTTCACCAACGGAGAGTTCCGGATCTACGAGGTTGGCGAGTTCAACCTTATCCAGCTGTTGAGTATGGGCCAGAACGCAGTCAACACGGTAAACATCAACCAGTCTGGAGAATGGCTAGCATTTGGTTCGTCGACTTTGGGCCAGGTCTTGGTGTACGAATGGCAGTCTGAATCGTACATCTTGAAACAACAGGGCCATTTTGACAGTATGAACTCGTTGGCGTATTCTCCCGATGGTTCTCGGTTGGTTACGGGCTCTGATGACGGTAAGATCAAGGTATGGGACGTCCAGTCCGGGTTCTGTTTGATGACGTTTGCCGAGCATAGCAGTGCTGTTACTGAAGTCAGGTTTGCCAAACGAGGACAGGTGTTGTTTTCCTGTTCACTCGACGGCACTATCCGTGCCTACGACATGATTAGGTTCAGAAACTTCCGTACATTCACTGCTACCGAAAGAGTCCAGTTCAACTGCTTGGCGGTTGATCCCAGTGGTGAGATCATTTGTGGGGGCTCTCAGGATACGTTTGAGATCTACGTGTGGTCCGTGCAAACGGGCCAGTTGCTAGATTCCCTCACTGGCCACGAGGGTCCGATTTCGTGCTTGTCATTTGGTAACGAAGATTCGGTGTTGGCTTCAGCCTCGTGGGACAAGACGATCCGGATTTGGAACATTTTCTCGAGAAACCAGACGGTGGAGCCTATAGAGGTTAGCCATGATGTGTTGTGTCTTACCATTAGACCTGATAGTAAAGAGGTGGCGGTTCTGACTCTTGATGGACATATAGCCATCTATGACATCGAAGACGCCAAGCAGGTACACTTAATTGACGGGAGGAAGGATATTCTCCAAGGCCGGTACCTTGACGACAAGTTTGTTGCCCAGAACTCCAGCCGGGGGAAGTACTTCTCTACTATAAACTATTCGTTTGATGGGTTGACGTTATTGGCTGCCGGGAATAACAACTCCATATGTATGTATGACATCGATAACGAGGTGCTATTGAAGCGGTTTACGGTGTCGGAAAACATGTCCATTGATGGTACGTTGCAGTACTTGAACAGTGGGAAAATCACCGATGCCGGTATCAACTCTGATTTGATCGACCGCCAAGGAGAGTTGAGTGATTGGGAGGATCGTCAAGACACTTCTATACCGGGTAGCCAGCGGGGTGGTGATCCCAGCGAGCGCAAGACACGGCCCGAGATTAGGGTTAGTGCGGTGGAGTTTTCGCCAACGTCTTCGGCGTTTGCTGCGGCATCTACGGAAGGGTTATTGGTTTACTCCATCAACCAGGAGGTTATTTTTGATCCGTTTGATCTAGACGTGGATATAACCCCCGAGGCCACCATGGAGTCGCTTAAGGAGAAGGAATACTTGGTGGCCTTGGTGATGGCGCTTAGATTGAATGAAAGCTACTTGATACATAAGGTGTTGGAATCGGTGCTGTTGACCAACATCCAGTTGGTGTGCCAGAACTTGCCAGTGGTTTATGTTAACCGGGTGATGAACTTTGTAGGGGAGTTGCTCGTGAAACGGGATTCTCCACACCTTGAGTTCTATCTTATTTGGGTCAATCAGTTATTAGTCCAGCACGGGAAGTATATCAGCAGCCACAAGGCTGAGTTTCAGTCGTCGCTAAGGTTGTTGTCGAGGTTTATGAATAAGGTGGCCAAAGAGGTGGTTGGTGTAGGGAAGAAGAACGACCAGTTGTTGACGTATTTAACTGTTAGCAAGGAGTTGAAGGAGGAGCAGGAGGAGGAGGAGCCAGAGGAGGAGGAGGATATTATCATGGATGAAGAGGATGATGATGGTGAGTGGATGGGTCCCGATGGTAAAGCCGTTACTGTCAAATCCAGTAATGGTATTGTATTTGAAGTTGAGAGTGATGAGGATAACTTGATAGAAGTTTAGCCTGTGGGTAGTCATTATATTCTGTGGGTAGTCAATGTATGCCGTGGCTAGTCATTATATTCTGTGGCTAGTCATTATATTCTGTGGCTAGTCATTATATTCTGTAGCCAAGTATTTTGTAGATACCCCGTTTGTACCAATATAAAAGAGAAGTTTACAGATATGGAGATGAAGTGGTGTTTACCCACTCAAGCAGATGGATATGGGTGCAAATTACTGTTATTGCTACAAATTTCCCCATATGCTTTGTCTTGTTCGTGCTAACAATAGACTATGGGGGAAGGGACATGTAAATACGGATTGGGTGCAAAATATACATGGAGAAATCTGGTCCGTTTCATAGAGTATTAATCCCGCAAACCTGCCAGCCATAGAAAATAACTTTGCCGCCACAAAGACGACCCTCCCAGGTCGGGTCTTCGTCAAAGACTGCCCTAGTACCTCGCCCCAGGGCTGAAGTATGTGGAAATTACTGATCCCCGGAAGGTTGAATAACTAAAGACAAAGAACACAAAAGAACAAACTGACAAACAAAAAAAAATGTGTACACCAATTAATTTTCCAGTGACAATAAGATAAGCCGTATAAGGTTTGGCTCCATGAACTTCCCCAAGGAGATCGACAAGAACGCACATCAATCTCTGGATCCCTCGCCATCGCCCTGGCGCAGAGGACGAGGGAGGGAGGAATGAGTTGTGGAAGAAAATATCAATTGGGGATGGTGGTAATCACATGGTGCAGGAAACGAGTAACGGGTTTATTTTGATCGCCTATTCCCATCCGTTATTGGGTTCCTGTTCGTCCCCAATTACATTGTCGTAAATGTCCCAGCTTCTTGCCAACGTGAATCGTCGCCATTATAGTCTATTCTTATAGATCTGGGAACATAGTTCGTTTCGTTGTTGTCTTGTCCGTTGGTAAAAATAAAATTTGGCAGTTTTTGCCATCCCATTATCGCCTGTGTGTGTGTGTGTGTGTACATGAGCACTGCAGAATGTGTGATCTTCAATTTATTATTGGCTTTGTTACCAGAATTAAAGATTGGCATGTAGAGGTCAAGAAAAATTTAGCCGGGGAGAAAGAAAACAATGCATAACCACATCTGACAATGATCTATGGATGCATATGTAACGGGTAGTGCTATCGTTTGATTGTTTTTGCCCATGATATAGTGGCGGTATGTTTTATGTTCACGGCAATTATCTTTGGGTACGTCGGGAAACCCGTTTTCTGTCGAGTATGCGTATACGGGCACATTCGGAGCACGTTCGCAGAACACATAGAACCCAACTTTGGAGTAGTTGCATACAGGGAAAGATAACGTTAATTCGCTTCAGCAATAGGCCCCTCTTCCGACAGGATCACCTGATCCACGCGGAATTCACACCACCGGGAAAACCACTCTCAGAGAAATAAATTAAGAAAACCGGCCAGCAGTTTTCATGCAACTTCCACTCTCCCCACTTTTCCCTTGTCCGATAAATGAACAAAGCATTTTGTGCAAGCAGAAAGGGAAAGTCGCTGTTCACAAAAACAATGGGGGGGAGAGTCAGCCTTATTTTTAGAATTACTGGAGGTGGAACAAAAATGCTACATAAACCCAAGCCAATTGGATACAAGAAGGCAACGGAATAGAAAACCACAACACTCGCAGAATAACCTCCTCCCTCCCCAAGATAATTACGTGCCAGCGAAGAATTGGCAACTAAAGAACGAGAGAATAACCCCCATGGAAAGAGCCGATGGAGCCAGCACGAGGAGTAGCATGAAATATACAATGACAAATTTCACAATCTCACTTTTTTTTTTTTTGCCTGACGCTCTTTTTCCATATGTTGACCCTCACCACAGTCTTTGTAATCTCTCTCTTTCTGTGTCTCTCCCCTCCCCCTCATTATACAGATTCTTTTCCATTGGCATTCTCGTTTATATTAAGACCCCAATGGCTACTGGTCTACCTTTCCTCTTGGTCTCGCTTTCCAATTGGCACTAGATATACGTGAATACGTGCCCTACATTAGCCCCCGGCTGGCTCTCGGAAATTTCAGGCGAATATTATCATCAATTCCAGATATACAGTAGACTCCATCACCAGCAAAAATAAGTCATCATTTTATTAGCCAAAATAACGACCGAAAAAAAAAATGCATCTTTGTCCTCCCCTGCGAAAAAAATTGCCACATTTAAATGTCACAAAATAGTTTCTTTTTTTTTTTTGTATTTTTGTTGTTGTTTTTTTTTCTTTAATTTTTGTCATACATTCTCATTATTTTTATGTATGGTCGGAATTCTTCTCCAAGAATACAACCAACACCGAAAATTATAAAATCCGGCTGGTTCTCTTCCCTCCCTTGAAATAACCAAAATTCAATTTCTCCAAAAAAAAAAAAAGTCCCAAAAGGTTGCTTTTCCCAATCTTCCTCTCCATTGCCCTTCAATCGAGTTTATATTGTAATTGAGTTTATATTGGGTTTCAATTGAGTATACGAACTTTCAATTGACCTCTTTTGTACTTCTTGCAGTCGCTCGGAATCACACTTCACCAGCTGTCGAAGAATAACCCACTCCATAAAGTCTCTATACCCAGCGTTTTCTGCTTAGTATTCCTATAAACTATTAACCAAATATATACAATTAACCCCCCTCGCCCATTGAATCATGACCAGAGACATCTCCAACCACTTGCTTTTTGAAGTGGCTACCGAAGTTGCCCACAAGGTGGGTGGTATCTACTCGGTGCTTAAATCTAAAGCACCGATTACTGTTGCTGAGTATAGAGAGCGATACACCTTAATTGGTCCTTTAAACTATCATTCCGCGCAAATGGAAGTGGAAGAATTGCCAGTTAAGGATCCTATGATTAAGCAAACTTTGGACCAGATGAGCGAGCGTGGTATTCGCTGGCTCTACGGTAGATGGTTGATTGAAGGTGCTCCTCGGGTGTTGTTGTTTGACATTTGGTCTGCCGGCCACAACTTGAATGAGTGGAAGTCCGACTTGTGGAACATTGCCGGTATTCCTACTCCAGACCACGATAGCGAAACCAATGACGCCATTTTGTTGGGGTACTTGGTTGCGTGGTTTTTGGGTGAGTTGGTTTATAACGACCGCGAACGGGCCGTTATTTGTCACTGCCACGAATGGTTGGCTGGTATTGCGTTGCCATTGTGCAGAAAGAGAAGAATCGACGTTACCACGATTTTCACCACCCACGCCACTATTCTTGGTAGATATCTTTGTGCTGGTTCGACTGATTTCTACAATAATTTGGCCCATTTCGACGTGGATGTGGAAGCGGGCAAACGTGGTATCTACCACCGTTACTGTATCGAGCGGTCTGCCACCCATTCCGCTGACGTGTTCACCACGGTGTCGCACATTACTGCATACGAGTCGGAGCACTTGTTGAAGAGAAAACCCGATGGGGTTTTGCCCAACGGGTTGAATGTGGTGAAGTTCCAGGCGGTTCACGAGTTCCAGAACTTGCATGCTATTAAAAAGGCGAAAATTAACGAGTTTATTAAAGGCCACTTCTACGGGAACTACGACTTTGACTTGGAAAACACCTTGTACTTCTTCATTGCCGGTAGATACGAGTTCAGAAACAAAGGGTGCGACTTCTTTATTGAATCCTTGGCTAGGTTGAACCACAGGTTGAAGGAATCGGGCTCGAAAATGACGGTGGTGGCATTTATAATTATGCCTGGCAAGACCCAGTCGTACACGGTGGAGACCTTGAAAGGACAGGCGGTTATCAAGCAGTTGGAGTCCACCATTGAGGAGGTGCAGAAGAAGGTGGGTGAACGATTATTTGAACACTGCGCTAGGTACCCCAACTCGGACCACCTGGCGCAGATCAATAACGAGGTGCCTGCTATCGACGAGTTGATCAAGCCTGCAGACAGAGTCTTGTTGAAGAGAAGAATATTTGCTTTAAAGAGGGAAGGGTTGCCACCAATTGTTACGCATAATATGGTTGACGATTCCACCGACCCAATTTTGAACCAAATAAGACGCGTGCAGTTGTTTAACCGTTCTGAGGATCGGGTGAAGATTATCTTCCACCCTGAATTCCTTAATGCCAACAATCCAATCTTGTCCTTGGATTATGACGAATTCGTTAGAGGGTGTCATTTGGGGGTTTTCCCTTCGTACTATGAGCCTTGGGGCTATACTCCCGCCGAGTGTACGGTTATGGGTGTCCCCTCAATCACCACTAACTTGTCTGGGTTTGGGTGCTATATGGAGGATTTGATTGAAAACACCAGCGACTACGGTATTTACATTGTCGACAGAAGAATGAAGTCGGTTGACGAATCCATCGACCAGTTGTCCAACTATATGTTTGATTTCTGTCAAAAGACCCGTCGTCAAAGAATTAACCAGCGTAACCGTACCGAAAGATTGAGCGATTTGTTAGACTGGAAGCGTATGGGCTTGGAATACATCAAGGCCCGTCAATTGTCGTTGAAGAGGGCGTATCCTGACAAGTTCAAGAATGGGGCCAACCCATTTGCCACGTCGAATTTGAAATTGACTAGACCTTTGAGTGTGCCTGGCTCGCCAAGGGGGAAATTGGGTTTAATGACTCCTGGTGATTTGGGAAGTTTGCAAGAGGCAAACGAAGGCTTAAATACTGAGGACTACATTGGATTTAAATTGGGTACCAGTGAGGACGATGAAGTGGATGAGGATGACTCTCACCACTACCCCTTGACCTTGAGAGGTAACTCGGAGCCCCCTCAAGATAAGTGAGCAAACGCAAGTACCCGCCCCTCGCTCCCAATATAGCCGTTGTTTATATGTGTGTATAAAAAGCATGTTCATTTATAAGCTAGAGAATGAGCACGTGTGCGAGAAGAAGAGGTTGGTGGACAATGTGGTTTCAACTGGCCCGTTTGCATATACTGCAAATGTTATGAAGGAAGTTGCCGTTTTTTTTTCTCGTGTTATCTTCAACGTTAGTTCCCGTTTTTTATTATTATTAGTTTTTGTTTTAATGTAATTTGATATCATTGTCGTATTCGACATGGTGAGAAAACTCTACAGGGAATAGAGTCTGGCTGCGCGCAAAAAGGGCTGGTATAGTCCGCGGTTTCGTGTGCTTTTTTTGACGTGCTTTATCATAAGCAAGGTGTATGTACCGATTGCTTATCACTGGCTTTTTTGTGTCATATTCAAATTGGCTTCGAAGTGGCTTTGCGCTTTTAGGGTGCGTCTTTATTTTTTATCCGATATGCACAGTTTAAAATATTTTAAGAGCGACAACAAAGGTAATTGGGTTTACGAGGACGTTTTCCTTGTGATGCCATCTGGGAATTACAATACATGAGAAAGCGAAACGGATGTAACTTGGGAGACAGTACCTGCTCTCCCAGCAAATTTAAAGACAAACTATTTAGGTAAATACTTATAAACATACCAGTCTATATAGACAACCCCCGATGTTTCCCACGGTGGACGGTATTGGCCCAATAGCGCCGAACACAATGGGACAACACAACGGGTAGGCAAAACTTCTCTTGGATGTAGTGGACACAACTTCTGTCACAGAGACCATCTCCACAGGAACCATCTCCACAGGAACCAATGCCAACCTCGAGGAATATTGTTTGTGCCGCCCATCAAAGAATCATCCACACCCCAGTACCGCATATGAGTAGCGAAACAATCGCCGTCAACACCCCTGCTCCGGCTTTATCCTTTGTCGATGTCTTGATCTCGTTCTGATTTCTGAATCGTTCGCTGGTAGTGCCGGCATTAAAGTCGCTTCTATTGGTTCCCCCGGTTTGAATGGAGAGCGGCTTCTTTACAATCAACGACATGAGAAGTTCTAGTGCGTTCAGTTGTTCTCCCAATCCGTATACTCCATCCCAGCTTTTTTGGGACCAGTCTTTACCGCAAGTAACCCCGTCTGTACCTCCAGAGCAGGAATCGGCCACCGCCAACGCGGATTCCTTTAAATACGGAAGGATCTTTTCTTTGGTTTCGGGAACCATCAACATGGTTAGTCCTAGACACCGGGACAAAATGGTCCGGAAAGACCGCTGGTCGTTGTTACAGGCACGGCCCGGGTATTCACAGCTGGCCTCGCTCAAAATATTCGTGCCTGGGTACTTGAAAAATGCGAGAATGGCGTCGACAAAGGCCATGGTTCTATCTTTCCATACATCATCATTGGTGTAACTATGCAAGTAGGCACAGCCAGCCATGAAAATCCCGTAGGTGTACAGCCATCTATCCTTGGTTGTTGTTTGGCACTTGTTCTCGTCGACTTTGCCCCCGTCAAGAAGGCGAAGCGTCACGCCGTCCGCCTCCTTGGTTATAAACCCCACCTCCTCCATCCAATCCCACGTTCGCTCTGCCGACCGAAGATAAATGTCCCGGTTATCGGTATACTTGGCCAACCGGGCAGCAAGATTGAAGAGACACCCATTGGCAATAGAGTTCTTGTAGTTGTATCCATTCTCACCATTCCGTAGGGAGATGATTTGCCAGCGGAGTCCCCCGCCACAGGTGCCGTTGTCCCACCGCGCGTTCATGGTGTTGAAAATCCCTTGCACCAACTGCAACCAACTGTGGTCCTTCGGCAGGGTCAAGTTACGTTCCACCGCCTGCATAATTCCCATCCCCCACACCCCTTGGTCGTCGTTGGCGATATACAAAGACTGGTTCAGAGGAATGTATATGTGGTCCTCACCGGCCTGGTAGTACATTCCATCCACGATCCACCTCTCCAAGGTTTTATTCTTGGGGTCGCAGTACACGTAGTAGTCAATCAATCCGGCGAAAACCTCGCCGGCATTCCACCAGTAGTTGGGTTCGGCAAACATCCCAATCACGCCGCCGGGCCGGAATCCTTCGTAGTAGTTCCATATACCATCGGCCACTAGCTTGGCTCCGGCACAGAGCGACTCATGACTATCGATATCCAACTCGAATGCCGCCACCATTAACGACATCTTTACAAGGAAGAACACCGCCCACCGCTTTGCAGTATAACTGAGGGAGGCCATCACTAGAAGCGTCGTCACTTTATTTTTTGTTTACAGGACTTGTTATCTGGTTAGTGCTCTGGTTTGTTCACTTGGGGTATTTCAGTAGAGCTGTATCTTGCCAGTATCAGAAGAGAGGGCACTTGATACTAGCTTTTCAAGTAGATTGAGGAAATTGCTAGAGAGAAACAGAGTGGTTTACTACAGGATTCCGCAAATAGCAAACACATATGCCAACCGTCTTTTCAACGCACTTTTACCCAATCTTAATTCCCAGTGCACCGTCTCACTGTAATTGTCCAATCACATTATACAGGCACACGTTGGAAAGTAATGTGTGCTTATGTACAAAGTACTACTTAACCTTAAACAAGGGTCAAATAAGGTTTCTCTCCCAGCTAGACGAGGAAACGACTGCTTCTCCTTCAGGAAAAAAAAAGACCTTGGGTGCAAATCTGCGACCCACTGTCGTGTAGTAACATAAAATCTTTTATTTGTGTCGGGGACACGACGAGTTGCACCTCTGTAGAATCTTCGTTATTTAACCCTCAGAGGACTCGGTGGTGGGAGTAAAATCTCTTTTGTGTCTATGATCCGACACTATAGTGGATCGGGCAGAACTGGTGCTTATCTGAGATAGGCCTAAGCCATTCAGAACAAGTCTAAAAGACTTTCTGAATTCTTGTAAAAACCTCGATCTTATATATTCGACTATTTACTCAATTATGCTTGAGTAAAAGAGCTATACAAAATTACTTTGGGAGATTTGGCCCAATTATATACTAATCCTTAAGTCTCTTAATCTCCTGTTTCTCTTTAATCGTTAATTTAATAGCCACAGTAATAATTTACCACAATAATTTATTTAGAGTCGTTTCCGCTTATTTTCCAGAACACGACTTTACTTCATCAATGTCGCATAAATCTTCAAAGTGTCGGAAATGTCAGTTAAGACATTCCTACGCGACACCCACTACTCTACAGATGCTACATGGTGGGGATATTGGGATTGAGCATATACGATATAAATATGGGCGAGGATCACCACTGCAAATGTTCTTGTGCGTCTTTGCAGTAGTGTCCAGATAAGTAGGTGCAGCATTCACCCAATAATTTATTTTCAATCAAGGTGTGGTGCAGGTCGGCGTAATGCTGCTTAATCACCTCTTCTGGATGGTCCATGACCCTATAAAAATGTTTCAACCAGCCTTTAATGTGAACGATTTTATTGGTTTTATCGGCTTCGCTAAAGGTCACTCCCATATAATCCATTAGTTCTCCCCCCCTGTTGTCAACCAAATCCCAGTAGGCAATGGAGTTGGGAATGAGAACGGACTTCCCGTCTTCACATACACTGGGCTTGCCCAGCCACGTTTCCGGGCGAATATGGAAATCGAGCAACGAACTGACATAATCGAGGGTAAAAGTTTCGTGAGGAGTATCGCCGTCGATCCCGCGGGACAATATGAATGCGTGGGGGCGGTACAACTCGCGTACACAGCCACAGTTTGTAATGTGCGAGCGGCCGATTCCAAACCAATACTTGCGGAACCGGAGGTTATCGGGAAGATATTTCCGGGGTATTTCTACAATGTTGGTGCCCCCACGCAACTTTCCGGCATTCATGGTGGGGTCGGAATTGAATTGGGGCCCGCTGACCTTGGCGCACTTTCCCGACTTGATGTCGCACTTGAGCACCCTAAGCGGATTGAAATTGTACACGAAATACATCGTCCCACCCGTGCTTGGCGATTCCTGATCGCTAGAGCTATCCATAAACGGAGCCCAATTCTTCTCCGTGTTTCTTACTGGTAGGCCGTCTATTTCTAATCGCATAATCTTGTGGGGGTCTTGGAATGGAGAATACACGTGCATGGCCCGTTTCCACCCAACGTCTTGCAGCAAAGAGTTGAAAATAATCACTGGTTCCTGTTCAGGCTTGCCTTGGGAATCGGTATAATCGTGAAGTATAACTCGAGGATCCTCGGCTCCGAGAATTCTTGCCTCTTGGTCAACACCTTCATCGATATAATGGGGTAGGATCGCCGGGAAGGTCAAGTTGGAATGAGGAAAAGTATAGTCAGTCATCTCTTTCCAGTTCTTGTCGAATACTTGCGCATATAGGATGGAAATCGTGGGATTGTTGCGGTGAGCATTTTTGCTATAGGCAATTCGATTCACCACAAAGTGGACCTGGTACTTCGACAAGAACGCCGCGCTGGCAACAAATTTGGCCCATTTCCATTCAAGGATGTGCTGTTCGGATTCCTCGGGCTTGTCCTGAAAACACAACCCGTACACTTTATTGGTGGGAACTAGCTCCTTGATTTGATTGCGAACTCGGCTCAAGTCATCGGCGGTATTGAGATCCATGGGTGGCGTGCACGCCAAATTCACATCGTCCTGAAACTCAACCTGAGAGCAATGGAACAATTCCGATTCCTGTTCTTCGGTCTTGATAAACGAGAATCCATCCACGGTGAATGGAGTATACTCAAGGTCGAGAATGTGCCGGCTAACTGGAGAGTTCAGTTGGCGTCCTTTTCTTAGAGGCTCGGACAAGACCAAGACTGCCAAGTCACCAGTGGCAAGGGTATACCACACGTTGAAGTTGACAAGAATTATAAGTACGCCTACAGCAAATTTGATAATTGAATGGAATTTAGTCTTGTTGACGGATACAACCTTGCACACGGCATAGATTGCTACGGGGGTGGCTATTAAGAGCACACCCAGATAAATATTCAACCAAATGTCACCCCTGCCGAGAATTTCTGGGACCATGACTGATAGCAATAGTTTGGAACGTTTAAATGTGAATAAGTCTATTTGTGGATGGTTCAAATGAAAGTTATTCTCTGGAAGGTGTATCGAGATAGAGATGGGCGTGAAGGTGCAGACTTTGTTTATCTCTGATATTAGCTTAACGTATCTGGAAATGTAGCTACCGATTAAACTAGTGGTATTCTGTCCGTTCAAAACCACGATAAGAAAATTCTTGTGTGTTTATTTTGGTAATGTCGCCTAGAAATGTGTTAACGACAAAATATATACCAGCTATAGAAAAAAGAAAAGACGAACCCGCAAAACAAGAACAACCCAACCAATCGGAACAAGCTAAGGAAATAGGAGAGGGCGACGATGTGATGATGCTAAGATGAAAATGCTGAATAAACCATATATAAACGGATCCAATTTCCCACTAGTTGGAATTAATCAGAAAGAATCTCTTTAGGGCTTTCTAATCGTATATTGAACATATATATAAATCTCAACACCAAGTCGTGTTCCAAGAAATAATTGGAAACGACTAGAAATAAATTATAATGGTATATTATTACTGTGGCTATTTAATTAGCAATTGAAAAAAAAAAATAAAAGATTGAGGGAATTACGGACTAGTATATATTTGGGCCAAATCTCCTAAAGTAAATTTGTATAGTCTTTTACTCAAGAATAACTAAGTATGTCTAAGTAAATAACTGGTTACACAAGATCGAGTTTACAAGACCAGAAAGTTTTGTAGACTTGCTCTGAATGGCTTGGGCCTATCTCAGATAAGTACCATTTCCAGTAGATCCACGATAGTACTAGACCATAGACATAAAAGAGATTTAACTCAAACCACCGAGTCCTCTGAAGTCTTAAAAACACACCTTCTACAGAGAAGGAACTCGTCGTGTCCCTGGCACAAAAATATTTTATGTTACTACACGCCAGTAATGTAGAAGACTGTTCTATTTTGTAAACAATATTTTTCTTTCTCTTTAATTCATTTTTTATTCTTTTCTTATTCTTTTTTAATTCTTTTGTTATTCTTTTTTTTATTTTTTTTTTAGCCTGTTGTGCTTGGTAATAATTGCATGCAACCATTTATTTTTTTCTTTTCGAGGTGGTTGCAGCTCAAAAGAGTGCATATTCAACTGGGGCTTCAGTGCTGCTGCCCTTCCGAAGTGTAAGACAGACGATGTTCGTCGGAATTATACTCGACTTATCCGGATCTCGCATAACTACGAGAAATCACTAAATGGTATATTGTCTGGTTCATGCAGATGTCTTAGCCGGTAAGCGGCAGTAGCCCTCACTCGAAAGACATAAATGCAACAATGATTAGGAAAACAGGATAAGACATTAGTTAACCATTACTACCAAAATACACACGCCCACTGTACATATTCTAACTCCATTCCATGTTGTGTTCGCTCACCTTACAATACTTCAGCGCCAAGGAAGTGGCACATTCGCCTAACAACTTATTCTCGGCCATTACAGTTTCGACTTTTGCATAGTGCTGCAGTATCTCGTGCTCCTCCTGGTCTAGCACCTTGTATATGTGACGTAGCCATCCTCTCACGTGCACGAGTTTATTGGTTCGGTCAGCCTCGCTGAATGTTATGCCCATGAAATCGTTGACGGGTGCACTCCCGTTGGCTATATCGGTGCCGGCGGAGAATATGTCCCAATACGAAATCGAGTTGGGAATAAGTACCGACTTTCCGTCGGCGCACTTTGAGTCCTCGTCTTTATTCCAAGCCTCGGGATTTATATTGAAATCAATCAAGGAGCTGACATAGTCAAGCGTATAATTCAATGCCGACTTGTCTCGGGAAATAATAAATGCGTGAGGACGGTATATTTCATGGAGGCATCCACATAACTCCACATGGGATCTAGCAATGCCAAACCAGTACTTACGTCGATTTAACTTTTCCGGGAGGAACGATTCCAGGATGGGGACCAAATTAGTTCCGCCGCGGAGCAATCCGGCATTCTGGTTGGTATTCACGTTGAAATCGGGACCGCTTATTTTGGAACATTCACCGCTCAGGATATCGCAGCTCACCACCCTCAAGGGATTGAAATTGTAGATAAACCTCATGGTGTCGTTCCCAGCCGTCACCCCACCGTCAACGCTATCCGAATCGATAAATGGGGCCCAGTTTTTCTCACGGAAGGACCGCTTCTTATTCTGGATAGTTAACAAGGTGATATTGTAACTATCGGACAACGGACGGTAAATGTGCATGCCCCGGTTCCATCTGATGTTAGACCTACGCGCATTGAACACGATTACTGGCTCCTCGTCCGTTTCCCCATTGTCGTTGATAAACTTACGCAGGATAATTCGAGGGTCCTCCGAGCCAATAACCAGCTTTTTGTTCTTTCCGCCATCAACATAATTAGGCAACACTGTTGGGAACGTCAACTTAGACCCGGGGAACGTATAATTAGTTAATTCGTTCCAATTGCGATCAAACACCTGTCCGGCAAGAAGTGAAATGGTGGGACTGTTTCTGTGGGCATTGGACGTGTACACGATACGGTTCACCATGAAGTGCACCTCATATTTTGACAACCACACCGCACTACCACAGAACTTGAACCATTTGGTGTTGAGGATTTTCTGTTCCGAATCGTCAGCACTGTCCTGGAAGCAAAGTTGGTAGATTGCCCGTTTCTTTGCAAGTTCCCGGACTTGGTTTCTGAATAGTTTTAGCTCGTGGGGGTGGTTGAGTTCGATAAGCTCGCTGGCTTCTACCGAGCTGCTATCACGAAACTCTATTTTGGAACAATCGAAGGAAGGATCCACGCCGTCCTTGTGTTTAGACTCGATAAATGAGTATCCTGGTAATTCAAACAGGGAATATATCTGGTTGAATACGCTGTCGTCTAGGGGAGAGTTTTCGTAGGCACTGATTTTGACTACTGGTGGAGGTTCTGCATACGCTATTGGACGTAGCCATATGTGGGTATTTAGAATGAGTACTAATGCAGCAAGTACTCTGAATGCGGTGCTTTTAGTTCCCGCCATTCGTGAGTACTTTCTTAGAAGGAAGAGGGAGATTGGAGTAACCACCCCTATGAACAATATATCCATCATTCGGGTGTCGGTGAATTGAGCAGAAGAGGTATACTCACTACTCATGGTGTCTCTGGATTGGCCACAAAAAGGAGGGCAAAAAAGCGAGTACTAGGAGTTTGCTCACAAACTAGAGGGAGGCTGTGTCTGAAACTAAGGACTATAAAGCGGAGAATAGAGTCGCAAGCCGATTATTCCTCTCCAATGATGGTTTAGCAAAGTGGATGAAGAGCAAGCGTAAAAGATTTTCAGAGGGAGGGTTTGGGACCCGGAAATGACCACCTCTTCATCCACACGACACTTTTCCTCCTAAACATGCAATTCTGAATGTTCATGCCTTCTCAAAACCCGTCTTTATTGTCTTGCTTGCGCCTGGCTGCTATTTCTCTCCAAATTGCCTCAAAAAGCGGTTAAATAATAATTGAGTGGAAAGAAAATACTGCGAACAATGGTGTCTGGAACATGATGAAAAAAAAAATCGTTTTTATTCTTGATTTTTTTTTATCTGCACGAGCGCAACACGCACTTTGCAGTTTTGTGTTATGTTTTTGCACGCTCCCCCGGAAGTGCAAACCTCAATTCCGGGTGTGTGGGCATAAGCATGACACAGTACTGCGAAGTCCATGTTGCACCTACTGCAGGTTAAAAAATAACAATGCGTTAATTCGATAACTTGCAAGATCATCTTCCTACAAGCAACTTGTTCTACTATCGGTCGCCGACAGTTGTTGCGCCACCTATTTTGTGCTACCAAAGCATGTTCATCTCGTCTGCACTAAGGCAGCATTTATGGTTATACTAGAGTCGGAATAGAGTTTCATGTTGTTGATGGGGTGCGTATTAAATGGCGGGAACTCGTAACCACCAAATCTGTGCCCCCAGACATAGACGGTGAAAACAGCCGCTGTGCCCAAGGCAGTACTTGATACTGTTGATCAAAATTGGATCATGTAGGTGCGTACATAGACTGCGAATACACTATGAATAAAAAAAAAAAAAAAAGAAAAAACACAACTAGTGCTAGTGGTGCTGTGAAAGCGCCTGCGGATACCTCCCCCCTTATCCATGTCAGCCCCATACACTATGTACAGTTTCGTGGGCCATATGTCTTTTCTTACTGGACCCTGGAAGATCTTGCGTTCCAATAGCCCCGCAAACCACAACCCTAAAGAAGATGAGATCACTGTCTAAAAATAACCCTAATCGCACGCACACGACATTAGTCATTCAGTGTGTTCTTGTAAGAATTGACAACAAATACTGCAAATGCAGTGGGGGGGGGAAATAATATTTCGACCCTGCTTTGTTGAATTGGTAATAATTGAACTGCCTGTAAAATATTTGGGTGGCTTAATTATTTATTTTTATGGGAAATAACCCACGTGGCGCAGGAACAAAATGTAAAAGATACCTTCAATTGTTAGTACAAGAGGACTATAGATCTATGCAAGTCAGTGAAACGTCTCCTTAGGAATTGTCTTTTTCAGTTTGGAGGAAAACAATAGCCCAAGATGACTCCCATACAGGCACACAAATGTAACGGAATGCTACCGAAACAAAAAAATAATGCAGGCAGGGGCAAGAACACTAATCTTGCAAAAGGTCACGAGTTTGCAGACATGCTATTTATACAACTTGATAGTAAAAGAACGACATTGGAGTCGTCAGCTTGGCATTGTGCTTTGGATTGGTTTGGAGGACTGCCTGTACCTTGACTGGGTGATGCCTCAATAGCAGCGCTAGGCCATCTGATTGGCGTGATCAGTACCTGCAGAAAACCGTGCTGGCGCGCGCCACTGCAGTTTCAACGGAAAAGAAGAGGACCATGGGTTCTCTTACAGTAAGACATACTTGTTTATATCAAGTGCTGCGATATTCTCATCCTTCGCTACGATTGTTGTTGCTTTTCTTTGTAGAAAATTTTTCTTCCTGTTTGCGCAGGCTGAAAAATAAAAAAAAAATAAAAAAAAAAAACACCACTAGAAAATATTCCACAAGAAATTTCAAGGTCTAGAATTCTATTTTACAGCAAAACAAGCCCCACCCACAAAAAATACAAACCCAACAGCAAAATCACATCTTCGTGATTAACAAGGGGAGTACTGTGCCAAATCGTTTAGTGAATTCTGCGATTGGCGATGCGTCTAGAAAAATCCCCGTAGGCTTGAGACACTCATCCTTTGGCTGGGGAGGGGGCGGGCAGGTTTGCCGTAACATTTTATACGTGGGCACGTGTAAATTGAAAACGTCAACTGCACGTCTGCCACACGTTATCGAGGACAGGATAAATGGAGATGCAAGGATTTCCCTTTCGCGGGTCGGCTCCCATCAAGTGTTTGCTAATCCTCCCATCTCAACCTTATTTCGAGCACAAAGCCCTATTCGATATATTCACCAACGATGTCGGTCATACTTTTTTCAAGTTATTCTCTAGGTAGGTTTGCGAGTGTTATTTTGAGGATTATTTTTGCAGATTTCAGTACAAAAAAAAAATGACACACCAAACAAAGAGTTAGTCTGACCCATCCCTAGCTTGATGAAATTGGTTAAACGCCACGTATGGGGGTTTTTCAAGATCTCCTAAACCTCTAGACTACCAGATGATGCCACATCATCGATACTATGTTCATTAACCGATACTAGTTGTTTTTGGCACGTGATTTTTATATTGGCGGGCTATAATAAATTGCAAAAAAATTCATGGAAAAAAGGGACTTCGTGGCCAAGCTGGTTAAGGCGTGAGACTGTTAATCTCAAGATCGTGAGTTCGATCCTCACCGAGGTCGTCCCCTGCCTTTATGGCCAAGTTGGTAAGGCACCTCACTAGTAATGAGGAGATCGTCAGTTCGAATCTGGCTGAAGGCATTCGTTTTTTTTTTAACTGGATTATATCAGCTAAACCACTCCTCTCAATCGGTGGTAATTCATGTCCCACATAGGATGGTCAGTATGGCCTGAGTAGTGCCATAGTTCCCCCAGTCGAGTTTTGTCTTTTTTCTTTGATTTTTTTTTTCCCTCACTTTCCAGTTCACCTTCAAAGTATCAATAGTAATACTGTAGACCTTCCCATCCAAGACAGTTACTGAAACAAAGTGTCTTGTATTCGAGGTGGGTTAGTGTACACGTTTTCCGCACGCTTCCTGTTCACTCAACCATCACCTTGGAAATACATACGCAGCCCTATGTTTGCTGGACAGCACGCGCTAATCACAGGAGGGTCTCGAGGAATTGGCCTTGCCATTGCTTCCAAGCTAGCCAGCGAAGGTTGCACAATAACATTGCTAGCTCGGGACAAACCCCAGCTTGAGTCGTGTGTAGCCAAACTCCCAGCGGTCCATAACCAACACCACAAAACACAGTCGTGTGACCTTTTGCTGCTTATTTCTTCTCGTAAATATGATCCCCACAGTAAAGCAGCTGAAGAGTTGGTGCGATGCATGCAGTCAACCACCATGTTGGTCAATTGTGCTGGGGTAACCACCCACTCTCTCCTTCTCCAAACATCCCCTGGAGATATCATTAATACCGTAGACTTGAATCTCACCATTCCCATCCTCTTATCCCAATTGGCCATGAAACCAATGATGAGACACCGCCAGAAGAATAGTACTCTTGTCCCTTCTATACTCAACATTTCGTCTGTCCTTTCAATGACAGAATACAAACTTCCAGGAACGTCGGTTTATGCCGGCTCCAAAGCCGGGTTGTTGGGATTTACCGCTAGCTTGGCGTATGAGTTACGAGGACGAGTGAGAGTGAATGCGTTGCTCCCCGGGTTGGTGCGTGAGACCGATATGGGTGCACTGGTTAAGGTTTATGGCGACAAAAGTCTTCCAATAGTTTCGTTAGAGAGTGTATCCAACGAGGCAGTGAGGATATTGGGCGATGTAAATATTAATGGAGAGTGTATCATGATTGATAAGGATGTCCAGACAAGAAAATGTCCAGAAAATGTGCAGTGACTAGTTTGGTCTCAACCGGTATAGTGGAAGACTTTTCTCCCCAGTTGAAAGCAAGGTGTACACGGAGTTGTCAGGAGACACAGTCATCCCTAGCCGGGGTTGTCAATAGTGATTCTCCGTTTGCAGGAGTCTGGTTACTGGCACGAAGAGGTACCATCTCGTGGCTAGACATGCATGTAGTGGTCGGGAAGCCTACGTCACACAACAGCCTTACCACTATTTCCCTTGTTCTATAATGTAAGCAAGGGTATAGCGATCAACGAAGATGGCCCCGCTTGTTGGAGATTGTAGACGGGTTGAGGTGCAAATCAAGTGTAACACGAAGA
>JAJLZI010000088.1:0-42282 GCA_030572135.1 Intestinozyma alai
TGAGAGAGAGGTGCGGCTGAATTCATTTTGGCGGTGAAATTGTTTACAAAGGACATTATCAGTAACTTGGTAGTTCGATAATGGAGGTTAGGGCGCTTTGATCGTTAATGTGTAGTTGAGGGGTCTTAAACTTGGTGTTTAATGAAGAGGAAGGAGAAGAAGGAGAAGAAAGAGAAGGAGAAGGAGAAGTAGAAGGAGAAGGAGAGAAGGACCACAGCCGCAAATAGGTCTTACAATTCTGAAAATCTGTATGTGTTTGTGTAAACCGATATTTTTTTGCAGCTTTGCGATTTGTCCAAGTGCACGACCACTCAATATGAGTTGGTGAATCTGGCAAATGAATGCAAATCATGATTCATGGCGCGATGGGTACAAAGTATACGACGAGTTGTTTAGAGGAGGTCTTATAGGTGCAGGTTGGTTCTTTTTGTTACAAATCTAAAGAATATGTACACAGGTATAGGCGGATCAGTGGTTAATTTTCAATAGATCCAGGCAAAAGAAAGCCAGAGATTGCCATTGCGATTGCCTTTCCTTTTCTGTAGTCCCCAGATATATGGCTGTACGATGTAAATATAGACCAATTCCTTGTCGTCATTGGTTACCGGGGTTATAAGTAAAGTTGTCGGGCACATGACAACTCAATGGATGTCGAACTCTGTGCATTGGAAAATCGCAATCGCCAGCCACATTTTGGGGAGGCGGCCTGATCTCGGCACCGTGTATATGTGAGTTGTGTAACTGGCCAATTCTCTCTGGACGACTGCCAATAGATTCCAGTACACCACTCAGTTCACTGCCGTTCACTGCCATTCACGAGAGCGGTACTCGGCTTGTTTTCCACGAACCAGGGGATTGAATTAAGCACCCTCCACATATACGGAGCAAGAAGGGGGCCAGTACACATCAACACAACTAAGCAAACATAAAATTGGTAGTAGTACACAAAATACAAGACGAGAACGTAAACTAAACAAAAGCAGACATAATACAACCACAAACAACGATAAACCACTCATTCCTTCTTCACAATGGCATTCCTCAACAACGACAAGTCTTCGTTCAACTCCTCCAACTTTAATCCTTGCGGCCCTATAAACTGTTTGTGCGACCCTCTGGTCTGGGGCTTATTGTTTTGTCCGCGGCTATCCACTGGTATTAACGACACTCCCCCGTCCTCGTTCTCCATAATGAGCGAATTCAACGCGTCGTAATCCTTATCGCTAAGGTTGGACTCGTAGCCACTGCTAACTCCGCCGTTTTTGGCATACTGGTGGGGAACCGCCGATGCGCTTGCGCTGGCAATGCTCGACGACACCTCATCGTTGGACGAGTATCGGGTGGCGTATAAGCGTCTTCGCTTGCCCGAAGCAGAAGTATACCCATTGGCCAACGAGGACGTGTTGCCGGTGCCGGAGTTCATGCCACTATCGGACAAATCGTCGGCTTCGCCGGTGGTAAACCGAGTAGCCATCTCCCGCTTTCGAAGCGATCTCCGATCACGCAAACCCTCAACCTCGCCAGCAACATTCAACAACTGTCCGGGATCGGGGTTGGTCCACAGGTTCCCATTAACGAGGTTCAATAGCATCTTATCTTCCTTCAACTGCTTGATTTGTCGCTGCAACTTGTCATACAATTTCTCCTTGATGAGCTTGATCATCTTATCGTGGTTCCCCTTGGCCCGGGCTATATCTTCGTTATACTCAGTCTCTATTCGTTTGACCTGGTACTCTTCCCATAGTCTCAACTTTGTCAACTCGTAGTCTCGTTCCTCCTCCAACGTGATTTTCTTATTAAGGAAGGCCTCGCAAGTGCCCTGCTGTAGCGTGGCTAGTTTGGTTTGGAGTTCATGTAGCAGGTTCCTATAGAACAAGTCACGATCGTTCCGGAATGTTAGCTCTAGTTTCTTCAACCGCGTAGATATCTGCTGCTTTTTCTTGTCTCGTTTGGTCAATGCTAGCAAGCCGGGGGAGGGCATTAAAGTTAGTACGCTTTTTGTTAAATCCTCCAGTAACCGAGTGGCACCAAGACGAGCCTGTCCGTCGCCAAGAGTAATACTAAGCCAACATACTTTCTGGGGGAGCTACTCCGTTGCGCTTGAAGTCCTCCATTGCTGTGATAATACAATATACGGGTGGTTTGTAGGGGAAAATCAAAGCATCTATAGGCCATACCTTATTTATTACGAGTAGGCGTTTGGTTTCGGGTCGCTCTCATCAAAACTGGGAAGTCTATCCGGGTAACCTTTGTGTCTCTTCTGGAGGAAACGGCGGGAAACCGGAAAATGTGAAAAAGGGAAGAAGAAAGAAAAAAAAAAAAATATTACGAGTATTCTTTTTTCACGTGATTAGATTGGGTAAGTCCGGGAGCGTGTACCCGAGAGCATGGATTGTTACTTGGTATATACTGGAATACATATATATATGGGCCTTTCCTCCTCTAGGTGGAGTCTATTGCTGGTTTCTTTCTGGGTTAATAGCTATCATCCTGTAAGCGTATGGAAATTCTCGCCCGCAGCCTCAAATAAGGATACAACATGACTACAGACGACGCATACACCCTGGTCAAAGGCCTTCCCTTTGCTGACCAAGATTTCAACAGTACTCCCCACGTAAATGATATCTTCCACTTTACTTTGCAAAAAGATACGTCTCGCGAGGTGACACTATTCTGTATCCACAATCACAAGCAGGTGCCTCCAAACTTGATTCAGGTTCTCGAGGATGAGTTTAACTATGTCATTGACGAAGGGTTGACGTATCCCCACCATAAGCCGGTGACTGGGGACGACTTTGTCAAGTACTGGTTTACCCACTTTGTTGCTATATTGCTAGACGGTACGTATTCTTCGTTGGACGAAGATAAGCTTGCCGGCTGGTCTACTGAACAATGGCGGGGTATTTTCCTTGGCAATTTCTACGTAAAGCCCAACTATATAGGCAGGTCCTCGCACGTGTGCAATGCTGGGTTTGTGGTTAACCACGATAGACGCGGCTTGGGGTTGGGTAAGGAATTGGGCCGGAAGTACTTGGATATAGCCCCGCGACTTGGGTACGTCTACTCGGTGTTTAATCTAGTGTTTGAGACGAATGTCGCCAGCTTGCGAATCTGGGACTCGTTGGGCTTTGACAGGATTGGGTATGTGAAAAATGTCGCCGTGTTGAAGGGACACGATAAGCTAGTGGGGGCATATCAATTTGGCAAGGATCTCTAATGTGTATCCTAGTGAAATTACCGTTTTAGTTGGTGGAAGGGGATCCTGTTATACATTTCATCAAAGGCAAGAAGCCTTTTGTGTCCATATAGACCTTTGGTTGCACCCTTGGTGTTTGGCATATACATCTATATATAGCCTCCTTCTTTACAAAGACTATAAAACACTCCCTGTTTAGAGCTGAGCAAGTTCTCCGGGGTATCAAACTCCTGTAGTTCTCCCTTATCCAAGCTGACAATTTTATCGCTGTCCATCACTGTCTCTAGTCGATGGGCAATGGTGATAATTGTCTTGTCCTTGAATTGCAGTCTGATGGTTTCCTGGATGATCTTGTCGGTCTGGACATCCACGGCGGCAGTGGCCTCGTCCAACACCAAGATCTTGGAGCTATTCATCTTTAGCAAGACCCGCGCCAACGACATCAACTGCCGCTGGCCCGACGAGAAGTTGGTCCCTCCTTCGTAAACCTTGCACAGTAACTTATCTTCAGCGTCGGGGAGTTTCCTGATAAAGTCTGCCAAGTGGGCCAACTCTAGTGCCCTCCAGAGCTCGGCGTCGGTGTAGTAGTTGAACGGGTCCAAATTCTGTCGTACGGTACCCTCCAATAGCTGGGAGTCCTGGGGGATAATGCAGAGCCGGTTCCGCAAGTCGTACAACGGCAACCTGCCAATATCCAAATTGCCAATCTCGATACTGCCTGACACTGATTCTATGATGCGGAAGATTGCCAACGCGAGGGAACTCTTGCCGGCACCGGTTCTTCCCACAACTCCAATTTTCTCTCCGGACTTTATGGACAAGGTGATGTTCTTGAGAATTAGGTCTAGGTTGGCTCTGTACCGAGTAGAGTAGTTCTTAAACTCCACAGTGCCGTTCTGGGGCCACAGCAAGGGGGGCACAATCTTGTTTGCTGGTTGGTTTGCTGGTTGGTTTGCTGGTTGGTTTGCTGGTTGGTTCGTCGGCTGGTTTTCTGGCTCCTCCACATCCAATTCCGTATACTCCAAACACCGCTCAACAGCCACAATGCTGGTTTCCACCTCGGCAGACGTCCTCACCACCAACTTCAACGACGTCGTAACCTGGAGAGCATACGTCATGACAAACCCCGCCATCGATGGGGTCAAAGGGTGGGCACTCCGTAAGCTCCAGATCGAGAGCCCGGACGCCGATAACACGCTGATTGCACCTATAGTTTGGAGCCTAAAGAAAAGCCACCGGTTGATTGTCCGCAACATGTACACCGACTTCAAGTTGAAGTCGATGTTGGCGTTGTTGATATAGTTGAATCGGTCGTTCTGGCTATAGGCGCGAATTGTGTCTATCCCATTCAAGCTCTCCCCCAAGTGGCCATAGATGGGCGACCGCGACACGGAAACCAACCGCTTCAACTCCCGCGAAATGGACACGTAGTAAATCTCATAGTTCAAGTACACAAGCGATAGCAAGCCGATGATAATGATATACGAGGGAATGACGTAGCATACAACCCCGAGGGTGAACACGGTTCGTACACTCTGGGCAACAAAGCCCTGAAACACCAGCGGAATCCCATCGTCGATTTTATTGATATCGTTGGTGAATCGGTTCATGATCCTCCCCACGGGAGTACGTTCAAAGAAAACCATGGGGGCATGGATCACCCGTGCTGCCATAGAATCATGGATCTTCTTCAGCGCGTTTAAGCCGAGCCAGATCATCATAACCGAGCCGCGGGCCACAGTCATGACCGTGGACCCAAGTCCAAAAAACGCATACACCGTGATGAATGCCCACACGTTTTCATTCTTGCCATGCCGGGAATTCTTCTCGGTCCACTGCTTCAACCAGAAATTGCCACCCACCGACAACGCCGACGCCATAAGTAAAAGCACAAACCAAAACACACCCCCGGGGATCGAACACGCCTTTATGTACGCAAAGTAAACCGCCCACTGCACCTTTCCACGCTGGCTAACCTCCTCCAATGTGCCGCTGCGTAAGTTGGGCAACAACTTCCCCAAGGGATCCCAATGGAACGTTTCAATGCTGGCTCTTCGGAGATTCCGTGGCCGGGTGTAGCCAGCCACCTTTGGGGTGAGTTCGAGGTCCTGCTGGTCACCCTTTTCTAGATTGTCAATCTCGTAGTCTGTTTGTGGAGTGGGCACGTCTGAGTCAACTGGAGAAGGTGGGAAGGTCACAGAACCTCCGCTGCTATCGCTTTTACCGAAATTGGTAATCAATTCGTGCAACTTGGGGTGCATGTCCTCGGTGATGTCATCAAAAGACGATGTTTCCACTATTTCCCCGTCCTCCACCAAGTGAACACTATCGGCAAAGGGTAACACCGACATTGAGTTGGTGCAAAACAAAATCGTCTTCTTGGCTAGTAGTCCCCTGTCTTTATCCAACACCTGTTCGATTATCCGTTTCCCGACGTGGGAGTCAACTGCTGACAAAACGTCGTCAAGCAAGTATATATCGGCCCGGGCGTACACTGCACGGGCAAGCGCCAATCTGGCCCTCTGTCCCCCGGATAATGATACTCCCTTCTCGCCAACCTGGGTAGCGTCTCCATCAGGTAACACCTCGAGATCAGGCGCCAACTGGCACGCTTCAATGGTTTCGGTGTAGAACTTGGGGTCGTACCGACACCCAAAGAGGATGTTTTCCTTTACTGACGCATTCATCACCCATGGCTGTTGTCCACAGTACGCTATGGTGCCGTGAATGTCAATGACGAGTGGAGACTGCCTGTCTGACCCTTGTGAGAGTGCTAGTTGTCCAAGAAGGCCGGCAAGAAGGGACGATTTCCCACTGCCCACTTTGCCAACTACACACGCCAATTCGCCCCGTTTAACCACGAGATTGATATCCCGAAGAGAGTGCTGCTGCTGCTGCTGCTCGTCGGTATAATTACCTTTGGTCCAGCTGAAACTGGCGTTGGAGATCGTGATGGAATCGGTGGACTTGGACTCCGGCAATTTGCGGATCAACTTCTGGTCGATTTCCTCGCACACAAGGAAATCCTTCACTCTTGCAATGGCCACGCTGGCCTCGATCATTGACGTGATTACCAGAGGAAGCTGTAGTAATGGCGACGAGAGCAAATTCAACAATGCCAACGCCGGAAACACAATGTCTGAAGTCAACGGACTGTCTTGGGTCAACACAAACGTGGAAAATGAGGCAAACGACACCAAAAACGGAATAACGTTCCAGATAAACAATGCTCCTTGGTTGATTAATCGAATCAAGCGCAAGTTCTTCAACTCCTTGTCGTTTCTCGCTTGCAATAGCTTGTTTAACATGGGGGTTTCCCACGCATATAACTTGATACTTTTGATCGAGAGCAAGATCTCATTGATTATGCGCGACCGGCTGTCTTTCAACTTCATCTGCACCTTGTTGAATCGCCTCAGGTACCGGATGATAATGGCATTAATGGGTACAAGAACCATCATGGTGGATACGCCGGCAAGGGTAGCATTGCCCAATAGGGGCCAAAGGGAAACTATACACAAGATAATGTCCATGGGGGCTAGCACCAATGTACTCAAGTTGGTCAACACGTTCTGGATACGGTTCACGTCCACTGAAATCAAGTTGATAATGTCACCGGAGGATACTTTTAGTTTGGACTCTGACAGCAATTTCAACGCCTTTTGGTAGATCAACGACGTCAATGAGCTGCGACAGTTAAGACCCACCTCGAGATTCTTTAGCATGTACTCGTTATTCAACGACGTTTGCAATAGAGTATTGGCAAACATGGCGAGGCAAATCAAGATCCCCCGGAGAAGGGGAGGGTTATCAATTTCAAAGTACAAGATCAACAACCTCAAGAACTGCGGCTGGACAAAGTTTAATAGCCGGCCGCCAAATTCGTACATAAACGACACTAGCAACCCCCAGCCAAATGCTTTGATTAAAGTGGTTGTCATGGAACCGGTACCGTTCCAAAACTTTAATGCCCTGGTAGTGGAGTGGACGGTTAGCAATTCTGGCGGGGTGTTTGGCAACTCGGTGGTGGTCACAGTTTGGCTCTTGTATGAGTTCATGATTAATTCGTTCATCCAGCTAAAGGTGATGCGGTCAATGACGTTTGGCTGTGAGAGTAGCTCCTCCTGGTCGGTGGCTATGTAATGGA
The DNA here is from genome assembly GCA_030572135.1 of Intestinozyma alai. Taxonomy (NCBI): domain Eukaryota; kingdom Fungi; phylum Ascomycota; class Pichiomycetes; order Serinales; family Debaryomycetaceae; genus Intestinozyma; species Intestinozyma alai. The sequence continues at coordinate 7,344 of JAJLZI010000088.1, forward strand.
GCGTGAGTTCATGACTGGGTTGCCACTTGGAGTACTCCATAATGAAAATCGATGCCGAGTTGAGGACTAGGAGAATCTCCACTATACTCACTTCTGACTGCAGATATGGGGCACCAAATAGGGCCCACTGGGTGTGGTTATCCTGGAAATATAGCGCGATTTCAACAACAGTTATACTGGGCCAGAAGAGCAAGAGAATATCCAATGGGAATGGTTTATATGCCACCTCAACAATGTGTAGTGGTAGTATCACTAGCACCAACAATGCGGCCGTTAGAAATATCGGTACCATCGGAGTGTCCTCGCCCATATACGAACTTAGGTAAATCAATAGCACAATATGGAGCACCACGGAATTGACCCTGAGGCAGTGGTTGAGGCCGGTGCTGGTGGGTAGTAACGATCCATACCGTTCCTGTTTGTGGATATTGTATAATGTTAGTCCACCGCATAGTATATTGACACTGGCAAATACGTTGAGCACAAGGGTCAAGAAGCAGGGGTTAAAGGCATTGGCGTTGTTGGGAGCCATAGGATGTAGCACTGCTCGTACTCCACAAATAAAGCTGGGGGATTCCATAGTGGGAGATGGACGGCGAAGGAAAGTGGACAACGAAGGAAAATTGACCGTGGAGGAGTTTGGCAAACTGGTGTTGAATAGTATATGTTTGAATAGTATATGTTAAGAGAGTGAGGGTGGGTTTCTCGGTATCATCAATGAGCTTTCCGGGGGAATGAAAACTGGCAATGAGAGATGATTGTATGTGGAGGTTTTTTTTTTTTCAGGACAATGGTTTTGGGTGAGACAAGCAAGTGGGGTGAGAGAAGCCGGTGGGTTCATCATTGCCTATACTGTTTCTTACACGTGTGTGTCCAGTCGTATTGGTGCTACTCAATTGTTCCGTGTAATTACAGGAGGTGGGGGGGAGGTTCTGGTTTCAGGTTTCCCGTAGGTGTAGATGGTGCCCCATTTACATGGGCCAAGTAGAGTGTGTAAAGTGGCCGATCGGACTTTGTTCTTTATTAGGCAAAAAAAACTGTTAAAGCCGGATCACTTTGTTATGGGATAGCCGCCAATGATCCGGGGAATGGGGTTTATGTGGAGGGTTTAGTGTAAAGAGAAACTATGCGATATCCTTCTTTCTGTCTTGTCCAAGCTTGTTTTCCGTGGGATAGAAGTGGCTGCGGTGCAGTTTGGGGGTTGATATTTTTTTAGTGAGAAATCTACCGAAAATTCGCTAATAAATTCGGACTATAACCGGCGCCGACATTCACCGCCGGATACTTACTTCTGGGGCAGGAGCGGAAGAGCTAGACATTGTTGTTGGGTGTCTATTATCCAGTTTAGTGGGAGTTTAGTAGTTATTCACTAGTTTATCTGTGTAGGGGGGGGGGGGAGACTATGATTATTCCCCACCTGCCATACCACAAACCAAAAGCATAATCGACCGTGTCTGCTTTTAAACGACACTTCCACAACAACGCGAAAAGCTATACAAAGCCGACACCCATCTAGAATACTCAGATACACCACCGGCACACCAATTGCATGAAACCAGCACGCAAAATCCATACCCATGAATGATTTTGTGTTTTCTTGTAATATATTTTTGTTTGTTGCACACTTAGTGCGAATCTCGGGACCGAATCTGATAACCAATTAGCATGACCTTAATTTGAAAAAATTTCGGAGTTTCTCCATCGCTGCCAAATCGTGGAGAAAAAAAAAACAAATGGCACACGTGACGTACCGGTAATGACGTGCGCTCTTTTCGAGGGCACTGTCCCCGGAAGTACATACAGAGGAAAAACGCCGATGTGCTGTGATTGTTTAGATTACAGTTGGCCAGTAATGCATATGTAGGTTGAGCCACATCGCACATACGTCCAATAAGCACACACATTCAATGCCTGGACACATCCAATACGCACACATCCAATACGCACACATCCAATGCCTACACAAATGCTTAAACCACCCAGTTACCCATTCCAAGCCGCTACCCAACAATGGCTCCAAAATGGGATGGTTTTCAGTTGTCACTATATGTAAAGAAAAACCGCAAAGGAAAAATAAATGCCCCTCGGAAAACTGCACTCATGATGTATTATAAATTTGCCGGTCCCTATTGGCTTATTTTGCCACGGCTAGTATGTACTCCGGCATATAAGCCCAAGTTCCTGCTCCTGTGACCGATTTTTGTCACCAGAAAAAAGGATATTTTTAATTTTCTTATTTTTTTTTTTTTGTTCTTCCTCTCCCAGCAACTTCCGGTTTTACTAGAACCGGTGGACCGGGACTAAAAAGATTTGATTGCCCAAAAAATGGGTTATAAAAATCAATGGGAATTTCCCCCAATTGAAATTCCTCCAATTTTCTTCCTTTTCTCTCTTTCTCTTCTCCTTCTCGTTCTTCTTCTCATCTTCACCCCATTGAGTACTAGAAGAAAATGTTGTCTGCTTACAGAACAAAGACTGTTCTCTCCAAGCAAGCCCCAGCCGCCGTTCGTCGTGGTTTGGCTACTGCTGCTGGTTTAACGAGAGATTCTCAAGTGAACCAAAACTTGTTGGAATCCCACTCGTTCATCCAGTACAAAAAACAGCTCGAAAACGTTGATATCGTCAAGGCCAGATTGAATAGACCTCTCACTTATGCTGAAAAGCTTTTGTACGGTCACTTGGATGACCCTCACGGACAAGATATCGAAAGAGGGGTTTCCTACTTGAAGTTGAGACCTGACAGAGTTGCTTGTCAGGATGCTACTGCGCAGATGGCTATTTTGCAGTTTATGTCTGCTGGTTTGCCCCAGGTTGCTACTCCATCCACCGTGCACTGTGACCATTTGATCCAGGCCCAGGTTGGTGGACCCAAGGATTTGGCCAGAGCCATTGACTTGAACAAGGAGGTTTACGACTTTTTGGCTTCTGCTTGTGCCAAGTACAACTTGGGTTTCTGGAAACCTGGTTCTGGTATTATCCACCAGATTGTGTTGGAAAACTACGCTTTCCCAGGTGCTCTTTTGATTGGTACCGATTCGCACACTCCTAACGCTGGTGGGTTGGGTCAATTGGCCATTGGTGTTGGTGGTGCTGATGCTGTTGACGTTATGGCCAACTTGCCTTGGGAATTGAAGGCGCCTAAGATTATCGGGGTTAAGTTGACCGGTAAGATGTCTGGCTGGACCTCGCCCAAGGACATTATCTTGAAATTGGCTGGTATCACCACCGTCAAGGGTGGTACCGGTTCCATTGTTGAATACTTTGGTTCTGGTGTGGAAACCTTCTCCTGTACCGGTATGGGTACCATCTGTAATATGGGTGCCGAAATTGGTGCCACCACCTCGGTTTTCCCATTCAACAACTCGATGGTTGACTACTTGAACGCCACCAACAGATCCAAGATTGCCGAATTCGCCAACTTGTACAAGAAGGACTACCTTTCTGCCGACGAAGGTTGTGAATACGACCAGGTTATCGAAATTGACTTGAACACCTTGGAACCACACATTAACGGTCCATTCACCCCAGATTTGGCTACCCCAGTGTCCAAGATGAGAGAAACTGCTCTTGCCAACGGCTGGCCAATGGAGGTCAAGGTTGGTTTGATTGGTTCTTGTACCAACTCTTCCTATGAAGATATGACCAGAGCGGCTTCGATTATCGAAGATGCTGCTTCCCACGGCTTGAAGGCCAAGTCTCTCTACACGGTTTCTCCTGGTTCCGAACAGGTTAGAGCTACCATTGCCAGAGATGGACAGTTGAAGACCTTTGAAGATTTCGGCGGTGTGGTTATGGCCAACGCCTGTGGTCCATGTATTGGTCAATGGGACAGACAGGACATTAAGAAGGGTGACAAGAACACCATTGTGTCCTCGTTCAACAGAAACTTTACCGCCAGAAACGACGGTAACCCACAAACGCACGCTTTTGTCGCTTCTCCAGAGATGACCACTGCCTACGCCATTTCCGGTGACTTGGGCTTCAACCCAATCACCGACACCTTGAAGGATGCCCAAGGTAACGAGTTCAAGTTGAAGGAGCCACAAGGTGTTGGTTTGCCCGTCAACGGTTACGACCCTGGTGAAAACACCTACCAGGCTCCACCAGCTGACAGAGCCAGCGTTAATGTTGTGATTTCTCCAACCTCGGACAGATTGCAAAAGTTGAAGCCATTCAAGCCATGGGACGGTAAGGATGCTACCAGCTTGCCTATCTTGATCAAGGCTGTGGGTAAGACCACCACTGATCATATTTCTATGGCTGGTCCATGGTTGAAATACCGTGGTCACTTGGAGAACATCTCCAACAACTATATGATTGGTGCCATCAATGCTGAAAATGGCAAGGCCAATGAAGTGAAGAACTACTACACTGGCAAGTACGATGGTGTTCCACAAACCGCTGGTGCTTACCGTGACGCTGGCCACAAGTGGGTTGTTATTGGTGACGAAAACTTTGGTGAAGGTTCTTCTCGTGAACACGCTGCTTTGGAACCAAGATTCCTCGGTGGTTTCGCCATCATTACCAAGTCGTTTGCCCGTATCCACGAAACCAACTTGAAGAAGCAAGGTTTGTTGCCATTGAACTTTGTCAATGTTGCTGACTACGACAAGATCAACCCCGACGACACTGTCGACTTGATTGGTTTGACCACCTTGGCTCCAGGCAAGAACTTGACCTTGAGAGTTCATCCAAAGAACGGCGCTGCTTGGGAAACCGAATTGTCCCACACCTACAACAAGGAACAGATCGAGTGGTTCAAGCACGGTTCTGCCTTGAACAAGATGGCTGCTGACGCCAACTAAGGCGAGAGAAGTTTACACAATGGTTTGATGAGACGATGAATGGTCATTTATGTATATATAGGGTATACTTGTGTTGTGCTTTCTTTTTATTGTTTCTCTTGTCTTCTACTGTTATTCTTAGTCTACATAAGATTTTGTGATTATTTATTTATTCAGAATTAAAAACGATACGTAATTAGAGGGCATGTTGAGTGATGCATGCATGAATAGGGGAGGGTGAGCAGAGGAGGGACGGTGTGAGAGTTGACAAGAATCAGAGTCAAGAACCAGGTGCAAAATTAGAAGAATCGCCGAATTTGCTCGTTGGCCACTTTCTCGTTACTCTCCCTGCTAGCGACTTATCCCAAGAGCACTCCAGCAAACTTTGTTATTCCCCGTGACCAAATTCATCAGAGAAGAGTGGGGAGATAGATATCGGAGATAATCGTCCACTTTTAGAGCCTCATTTTGTAACCACTTGGAGATTAGAGTTGCTCAAACGTGGTGCAAGCCATCCAATTGGGAATTATAACTACAGTAATACGAAGCTCTGCCCAACCACAAGAGACCGAGATTTCATTAGAACAAAGAAATCAAAAAAACAAAAAAAACAAAAAAAACAAATAGAAAACAATTGGTGCCATACTTTTGTGCATTAATTAAGGGGAATAATTCCGGTAATTGTGGTCCACTTGGTTACGAAATTCAACTGGCAAATGAGAACAAAGGGCGGCCACAGAGAAAAGACCGCGGATGGCACCACACACAAACACACCCGTGCACAATACCGATCAATGGTTTATGCTTATATTGTTACAGCCGATGTGCCTGGCATGGAAATAACTCCGTTAGGAGATAAGGCAAGGTACGGAGATGTCGGCTAAAAGCGACGATTCCACGTTTACGCAGGGAAACCAAATGGTTGTGCACACCGGTCTTTGCCCACTTCGGGCGTTAATGAATCACGTGAAAAGAAAGAGCTATGTCCATCCCCAGAGAAGATATCGGTGCCAGAATACACTCATTTGATGTTTGGATAGAACAAAGATGTATACATACCCTTTAGGAGTAGGGCGGACGTATAGAAAATAACATGAAAGTGATTGACGTCTTCCCCTGAACTGGTTACACAATGCAATTTCCTGTATCAGTTGCTTATGTGCTACAATTACGAACATTCTCCTCATTAACAAGAGGAGAAAAAAAACAACAAAATAAACAAAAATCACACAAAACCCCCATTACGGGAATTTTCTTTCCACCGTTGACGTTAATAATTTGTGCCTGACTAATAAGTATAAATAGCAAGTCAATTGGATGGGATATGTCATTGTGGCATTGATAATCCCAGGTTTCACTTCTTTTCTGTTTCTTTGGATTAGATCTTCTTTGCTTTTGATCTTTGCATTTGTCCATTTCTTTTGATCATTTCTTTTGATCATTTCTTTTGATCTTTGCTTCAAGTCTTTGCTTCAAGTCTTTGCTTCTAGTCTTTCCCACTAATAAGGTACCTCACTAGCGAATTTCGTTCTCCACGGGCCAAGAAACTATGATCCACGAAGCGAAAGCATTCCTTTTCGAACACTGGTTCCTTGCTTTGGTAGGGTTTGTGGTGGTGCGCCACATAATCCAAGCTGTTCAAACCAGAGTATTGATGAAGAAAATGGGTACCAAGCCGTTCACCAACCGCCTTTCTGACGGGTTTTTTGGGTTCAGGTTTGGCCGCATGGGTATGAAAAACTTGAAGGAGGGTCGTTCTATCGAATTCCTTTTGCAACAGTTTAAAGACTTACCAAACCCCGAGGTCCACACATTCACCACGAGAATGTTTGGTAATAAATTTGTGGTTACCAAGGACCCGGAAAACATCAAGGCAATCTTGGCTACTCAGTTTAGCGATTTCCTGCTCGGGTTGCGGTTTAAAGCCATGTCGCCATTGCTCGGTTCGGGTATTTTCACCTTGGACGGCGAGGGCTGGAAACACTCTCGGGCCATGTTGAGGCCCCAGTTTGCTAGAGAACAAGTTGCCCACGTACGTTCCTTGGAGCCCCACTTTAAGGTTTTCCAAAAACACATTGCCCAGCACAAGGGCGAGTTTTTCGAGATCCAGGAATTGTTCTTTAGGTTTACGGTTGACTCTGCCACCGAGTTCTTATTCGGGGAATCTGTGGCCAGTCTCTGCGACGAGTCGGTTGGGTACTCGCAGAAGGAGTTGGATTTCGAAGGCCGCCACGACTTCCCCGCTGTGTTCAACCAGGCGCAAGTTTTCCTTTCTAGACGGTCCATGCTCCAAAAGTTGTACTGGACCCTTAACAGCGCCGACTTTAGAAACTGCACTAGCAAAGTGCACAAGTTTACCGACCATTATGTGCAACGGGTGCTTAATGCCACTCCGGAGGAGTTTGAAAAACAAAGCGGGTACGTGTTTTTGTACGAGTTGGCCAAAGAGACAAGAGACCCAATTGTGTTGCGGGACCAGGCGTTGAACATTCTCTTGGCAGGAAGAGACACTACTGCGGGACTCTTGTCGTTCACCATGTTGGAGATGGCGAGAAACCCAGACATGTGGGAAAAGTTGAGAGAGGAGGTGATTGGCATGTTTGGCCAGGACACCGACGGCATCACGTTTGAGAACTTGAAGAAATGCGAGTATTTGAAGGCTGTTCTTAACGAAACGTTAAGAATGTACCCCAGTGTACCTAGAAACGCCCGCTTGGCCGTTAGAGACACCACGTTACCCCATGGCGGTGGTCCTGACGGGAAGTCGCCCGTGTTGGTCAGAAAGGGCCAGAATGTGGGATACGTAATCAACGCCACCCACCTCGACGAGGCCTACTACGGCAAGGACGCCAGCGAGTTCAGACCCACGCGGTGGTTTGAACCAGAAGCCCGGAAGTTGGGCTGGGCCTTTTTGCCATTCAACGGTGGACCAAGAATATGTTTGGGCCAACAGTTTGCCCTCACCGAGGCGTCCTACGTCATTGCCAGATTGGCGCAAAACTACACCAAGTTGACATTGAAGCCAGACTCAGAGTACCCACCGAGAAAGTTGATCCACTTGACCCTGTGTGTGTTTAATGGGGTTCATGTTAAGATTGACGAGTGAGTTTTTTTTGCAATTCAAGGTTTATTTATATGCATCGATTTTGTGAATGACATTGTGTATGTGCGTTAACAGATATTTTGGAAATGTAACCACCGGTTGTAGAGTTACTTTGTGCAACCACCGCATACGCCCCTGTCTCTCCTCTACTAAACAATACAAATAGTGTCTCCCCCCAAGACTTTTGCTTCACCAGACAAGCGTTTATAACGGACAAAGGTACAAAAATGCCCGAGGAATATTTTTTTTCTTATTTTGTTTGGTCCTGTTTCTCCATGTTTATCAATTTCCTAATTGGGCCATCTTAGCAAAAAGGTTTATACGAAACCCTGCTTGTTGCATCTCTCGCCTCTACCCTAAGTTTCGTAGTGTGGCATTATGAAATACGGCTGGCAAGGCACGGTGATCCTGACAATAGTCCTGTCCTCTAATTGTGGGCCAAATAAAAATATATACCCGGCAAGTTACTTGTTTTTTCTAATCTGCGTGCCTTCTTCCATTTCATTACCCCATCTACTAGTGATAATACCCCCCCAACAATGGCCCAATTTAGACCCTACGGGAGCCATGATATGGAATTGATCAGCGACTTGTCTCGGTTTGACTACGCCGGCAAACCAATTAGACGAATGCCGTCATTCGACACCCAGTCCGACGTGAGTTCAAGCAAATTGACCATCAATAGCATTATCCCTTATTATTCCAGTAGAATAAAAGAGGGAACCACCAGTGGGAAGGGTGGGTACCTGCCATTGCCTGAAACAGTAGAGTTACTCCCGGTGCCTGCACCTGCACCTGCACCAGTTAAAGTTATGAGGAATGTGGCAGTACAAGTGCCGGAGTTTCCAATATCGGTAACTCCACCGGCACCGGCGCCGCCAGTTCCAGAAAAGGACCCCATCTCTCCCTATCCCGTAGCCGGGTTGCCAGAAATGCCCCAACCCCGACGGAGAAGCACAGTATCCAAACCCGTCTCCCCCCAACAGGAGTACCCAACTGACGATGCCAGTATGGACTCGAAAAGAAAAAAGCTAGAGCACGATCTCATCAAGGGAGTCATGAACCGGCCGTTGCTTTCGTTTGACGCAGAAAGGTTTGGACCCAACTTTAAAGGAGAACGATTAACCATTACCGTCAATTTCTTGTTATACTGCTTTGAGCTTTGTTTTAGCATTATCGAAATTGTTCTTAGCTCGGTGCTATTGAACCACGACTTCCAGGTGAGTGTCCATATCTACCCTTACTTTATTGCCGATGGAGTGATGTCCTTATTGGTGTCCCTCCTATTTCTCCTCAAAGTTATCAACTACGAAAAGCGAAACGGCAGCTTCTACTGCCTAACGGCGTGCATAATGAAGTTGGCGTCGTTTATTATCGTGGTGTCGTCCTTGTTCCCCAGCACCAACTATGCCAGCTACCAAATGTGGCAAACCAGGCGTGCAGTAGGGGCGTTTATCATATTGTCCCTCTTTCTTTGGATAGCGAATTTGGTGATGTTTTCGACTGCGTTGCATATATCCCGTATGAATCTACTAGAGGAGATGAATTTCGACTACCGTCCGGTGGCTGGCAGCGAGTATACGCAGAGCACAGTAAAAGCCTCGCCCGGTAATGACCTCAGCAAGCTCAAAAAGAAGAATAAGAATAAACCAAAACATCCCCTAATCCCAGAGGACGAAGAAGAGCTCCAACAGTTCTATCTCAATGAAAACGGAGAGATGTATGCTTTAAAGGAAGACTGGGAAAAGGAGAAATATAAGGGCCAGAACCGAATTTTGGTGTATACATTTTAGAATGGGTGCAAAAAAAATAAAACACCAAAAAAATAAATTACAAAAATGCAACCTTTTGTGGTTTGCAATTCGGTGTTTTTTTTTTTTTTTTTTTTGCAATTTTGCAATTTCCTGGTATATAAACTTAAGAGGAGGAGGACTTATAAGGTTTTGCCCAGATACTCACAATCACTATCGGCTTCTTCCACGATGAAACTATCCCTTGTTACAATATTATCGATAGTATCTGTGACCACATCCCTTATACTTCCCCAGGAATGGAGCGACGCTATGAAGCCCATCAGGGAATCCAAGTACCGGTTGGCCAATTCCCTCCAATCTTTGATATCCACAAGCAGAGACTTGAGGCTGGGTTTGATGTTTAGTAACACCGACACCGGCACACTTAACCGGACTGCCCACCCCCTGGCGAATGAAACGTTATTATTTGTTTCCAAGGAGTTTATGAACCCGGCCGCGTTTAGCCGGTTGGGGTTGGATAGTTTCATCAACGGGACGAGAGGTTGGTTTAATCTTTCCCATGACCAGTTGATGATTCCCCGGGATTTCCAGTCGTTTTTCATCTTCAACACCAGCACTACCAGTAGCAAGGATGGGTCCGAGAGCGTCTCTGATGGCGAATCCCAGGCAGCGCTTTCGTTATCGAGAATTGGCCAACACCATTCCACACAAGCGTTTTCCAAATTTCTTAGCCAATCGGTCCCGTTTGATTTGCCCCACTGGCTCGAGTTGGTTGATTACTATATGGTTTTACCCGTAAGCTCCAACTTCTGCGGAAACACCACCATAGGCGATATTTTAAGCTTGCCTCGCTCCAAACTACCAATTTTTAGACCCCTGATTACCGGAGCCAGCAACTCGGCCGGGGGCACTGCAACGCCCATGGTTGTATTTATGTTTAACCAAACCGATGCTGCAGTATCGCCAAGGAAAGCACCCCTCGCCAACTTGGGCTATCCCATATTAACCATCAAGAACTATTTGCACGCTGGCGAGACCAGCATTTCCAGTTTTTTCGACCGGTTTGCCGCCTCGTGGCTCAAGCTGGTTAACTACGACAGTTTGGTTCACGCCGTTTACTGCAACGTGAAGAACGGGGATCACGAGCGTGAACATGAAAGCTACTGCTTGCAAATCAACCACAACGACCTGAGTGTCCATATATTCCCTGCCTTTTACAACATCTTCCCCGGTGCCAGGAACCGGATGGACAAACGGGAACAGATCGAGACCCAGGCGTTGCGGCAGGTTCACGACAAGCTAAGCCACGGGGTGGACAAATTCAACGACATCACCTACGAGTTGGCCACGGAACCCAAAGTGGCAATTGAACGCGCCGACGAAAAGTTTGATAAAAAGGTTGATACCACCATCACCAAAGTAGCTGAGAAGAAGGATAAGATCATCGAGGGCATTGACAATCGCAAGACGAATTGGATCGACAATATCGAGGGCAAGTTGGATGCTCTCGACGACAAGACCGACTTTGTGGCGGACTTTATCAAGCAAAAGACGAAGCGGGTGTCCAAGTATCGAGTGAATCCGAAACTCTTTGACAAGGTGGAGGACAACGACTGTTTGGACGGCGATCCCGTACTTGATCGGCTTGAGCCCGATTGTGATAATGGCGGGGACGCCACCTCAATCTACGACAGCCCCGAAAGCTACATCAACAAGCGCAACCAGTACTTTGAATTAGAAGAGACGAAAATGAAGCCCCAGCCCAATGGAGCCATTTCCCTTCCCTTGTCGTTGCTCAAGCTAGATAGGCGCATGAACCACCACTCGGCGCCCCCAAGAAAGAAGACCTATAGTCAGGTTATTAATATGGACACCAAGAAACCCCTCAGAAAGAGACTGTCCGAGTTTAGCGGAGCCAAGTGCCAGCCAATTACGTGGTACAATATATTCCATTACAGTATCTTTGGAGAGCCCAACTTTTGCAAGGATAATGTCTAAGCCGTGAGTTTTTTATCTTAGCGCTAGTAATATGATCACTATGTAGACCCCTTAATATAGCCTGGTGTCAGCAAACTAGGACGTAACCATCGTGGGCTAACTTTTCCCATTCTGGGGGAATATTGATATGGCGAAGCATATCAGTATTTCCCGCATATTTAGTCCGTGTACCTGTATAATTGATTTCTGTACTGCCACTCCCTCCACAAAGTTCCCCATGGTGTTTGCAGTCGATACAACCACGAGGCAATAACGCTCCCAAGAACGGTAAACGGCCCCAATCTACAGATACACCCTATGCGCTTGGTAAATACATCTCTATCAACATATAGTAAGTAAAAAAAAAAACACTTAACTCAAGAAATAAACAAAACTCCCGGCTCATCCAGGACTACAAAGGAAACTAAACTTTTCCACCCCTTACCGGAACTCTCTAGAATCAAATGGGTTTTGTGGAGACTGACCCCGTAAGCGCGACGTTTCAGGAGCGGCCGATGTAGTCCCATAGCTGAACCCCCCTCTTTGGGAACCAGCCACGTTATACGGGTTTCCCACCATGGTGGAGTTGGGCTGGACGGGCTCGAGGTTGTCAAAACTCAACGACTCGCGTTTGGAGGCACTTTCGTCGGAGTATATGCGAGAGCTTGTCATTTGGTTGGTTGGCGTGGATCTATAGCCCTCGAGGCCGGCAGGGCCATATACCGAGGACTCGTCGTCGTACTTGGCTCCCAACCCGACTCCGCGGGATGAGCCTTCTGGGCTACCGGCCTGCTCGTGGCCCTTCATGGCGGTGGCAGCAAGCGCCATCAACTCCAAATCTTGCTGAGGGCCGGCAGCGGCTTTGCCGTCGTCTTTTCCGAAACGAGGAAGGAACGAAACACGGTCATCCTTCATAGGTTGGTACCTCGTGTCGGGGTTGGTGTACAACAACGCAAGTACACAAGTGACGATGGTGAAGATCAATAAGAACAACGCAAATACCGCATTGAGGACAAAGTACACCACGGCCATAACCGACGAAACCACCTGGGGCTGGCGGAAAATATTGGAAAAGAACATAAAGAAAAGGGCATTGATGGTGTTGATCACGCCGATGGTGATGTTGAAGGCGTTGGTTCTCTTATCCATAAATGGCTTCTTCCAGCACAACCAAATAAGGTACACTATTTCAATCACAAACACAATCACCGCCTGGACCATGCCTCGTGCCTGCAATACTGCCACGAATAACGACTTGAGAAAGATGTAGGTTAAGGAGATCAAGATCTGGTAATACTTGTCGGCGCGGAATTGCACATAAAGGAACCCGAACCGGTTCAAAAACTTGCCATCGCCAAACAAAAGGTAGGCAGGGTTATTGAACTCGCGCACCGACTGTCTTCCCTTGACCCAAACGCGAATGGCGGCCTGGCATAGCAACGCCACCGTCAACGCCAAGAGGAATACAGCAATAACCACAGTTCCTGTGGAATCGCGGGTGGTGAACTCCCAAAGACAAAAGAGCGAGATCTGGGGCAAGGCAAGAATCAATAACCGGTAGAGCGTCCCCTTGATGATGGAGGACCACTGCTGGCGGTACTCATTAAACTTGCCTTCGTTCATAATCTTGGCCCGGACCAAGATCTCAATCACCGCCTTGAAAAGCATCAAACAAACCACCATGACAAACGCGAAGAAGAACAAGAAAATTATCGCGGTTATAAACAAGTCGGTGATTTCGATCCCGGCCAAAAACGACACTCTTTGAATGCCCCGTAACACCAAGATTCTCCCGGCCAAATTGTCGTCTTTTTCGTTTATGGAGTAGAGCTTCGGGTCAAGCGCATCGGAGTACCCAAATGTGCTCCCCGAGTCTAAGGAAATCGAGGCCCGCTTATCCAAAACCCGAGCACTGGGGTGGTCCACAAACTTAACCAAGTCCCACAAGCTCTCGGCAGCCCGTTTCACAAACTTCTGGACCGAGATCGAAAGGTAATTCGATCTAAGAACATCCGTGGGAGTACCGCCAGTGGCCTGGACATACCAGTTGGCGATGTTCTGCACAAACGCCACTCTAACAATACCCATGGACCACACAAAGTTCTGGGCCCAGGCAGCAGCAATGGGGGGAACTCTAGCCACCGCCATCATGGCGGTGATGACCAACGACTGGAAGTAAATGAAAAGCGACATCGAGTTGGAGGCGATATGTGCCGCCGTGCTGGAGTGGCCAATAACCGACACCACCCCGGACGTGATGACCCCCAACCCGGAAATGGCGGCAATGGGCCAGGCAGCATACTTGGTTTGCACCGTTTTACCGTTGGAAACTGTGGCCTCGACACATGCCAACTGCTCATACGTCTGGTCATCAAAAATAACCACCCTAACACGTGCATCCAAGTCGGGAATCGTGTATGCTATCCCGGGGATTAGCTTGGTGATGGAGTCGTCGATGTCGTAGTGAGAACTAAGATCCAAATGTCCGCTGGTTAACGGACAAAGCGGATTGTTCTTACTCTTACTGGTGGACGTTCCTTCATAGTCCAAAGTACAAAGAGAAACGTTTTTCTGCAACACATTCAACCCGTACGCAATCAAATTCACGTTAGCGGTGACATTTTTATTGTCAATAGAAGAAAGCGCCACAACGTTAAAATATACTTTCCCGTTTTCGGGGTAGAACAGAATATTGAAGTAAGATGCGGTGAATTGAGAGTTATCCATACACGTCAACAACGACGTCGATCTGATGACGTGTTCTGCCAAAGTTATTGGCAAGAAGCAAGTTAGCCAAAAGAGTAATGTTGGTATTACTAGCATTGGTGTGGGTAGTAGCGTTCTCTGTAGAGAGATTTTGATGTTTTGATATTTTATGGGGGTGTTCTATGGTGATGTTTATGGGGGGATCGCAGCAAGACAAATGTGGTTGTGGTTGCAGGGTAGTTGTTTGCCGGTGTGTGGGATTCGAAAGGAGGAGGGGAGGGAAGAGCAAACTATGGAGTCACTGGAGTGAAGGTATATGTCACGGCGAATGAGTTTCTTAGATAGTAGCAGCAGTAGCAGTGGTTAACACTATGTAGCAACAGCAGCAGCAGCAGTAAACAAGTAGCAGCAGCAGTAAACAAGTAGCAGCAGCAGTAAACAAGTAGCAGCAATAGTAGTGGTATACCAATACGCTTTCCAAAAATAGGTGAGTTCTTATACAATGCCAGTGTATGGTTTTTTTTTTTTTTGCTTTTTTATTGAAGGATGGTTGACGTTTTTTATTTCATGGTGTCTCCTTTTTTTTATGTAGGTGATTTTATTTTCTGTCGGTGTTTTTGGTGGCTGACGTAAGGTTGGTTCCATCTTCAACCAACACGATATTTCCCAGACTTGCATTAAAAAATATCTTTTCTTGACCTTGCTGGGGTCACATAAAGTGGGAGAAAAAAGAAAAGAAATCGCGACATTTGGATGACGACACTCTTAGTGGAGGCACGCATTGGTGAGAATGTAAATAGAGAAGAAGGAAAAAAAAACAAATTTTTGTAGATTTCGCTATTTATAGAAGTCTAAGCTTTGCATGATGCATGACAAAGCCATGTCTGCAGGAAACAAAGAAAAATCCGTCAAAAAAAATAGAATGGCTGAATCAGCTTCGCAAACACACGATTACAATAGGGAGACAAGTGTCCGAAGGGTGGGACCGAGAGGGAGAGGGCATGTGTGTATGCTAGAGGATGCACCGGACAACCTCGATCTAGGAAAAAGAGAGTAACTGTAAACGAGCGCCCTGGTATGGCCTGGTGCCGACATTGTGATGACGCACGCGCGCGTCCGCAGTTGTACCTGCCGATTTTGTCCGTCACACATTTCCAGTTACGTCATTGGTATGTAGAGCCGGGGCTTGTAGAGCAGAGGCTTTTCCAACTCGCCATACACTTGACTACATTCCCTGTGGAAAAGGCTGTGACGTTATGGTAATGTATCCTTGCTTAGAAGATGGGGTGGTCTTTTCGTATTGTAGGTTTCCGTCCTACCGGGCAAGCCCGTTTCGGTTTCCCAGGTATACTTGCACCTTGCTTTACTTTTGCAGTTTCTCCATTATAATTGGCGGGATGTATACAAACGGCTGCAATTTTTCCGGCTGCAACATCTCCAGGGCAACATTTCCGGCTGCAACTTTTCCAGGGCAATTTGGCCGCAAAAAATCTCCTAACCGTAAACTTCCCCTCCCCCCGCTCGCTTTATAGACATACCATTATACTATATAAATATCAAAATAACAGTTTCTCACCAAAAAACCCCCTCCTTAATAAGGAATACCATTGGTCAATCTCTGGAACTCATCGTACCCCTTTGTGTAGAAACTCTCCATGGCCTTCTTGATCAACTTGCGGAAGTGCAACAGCGCTTCCTTCTCCGACTTCCCAGGCACAAACCTCAGACGCAAGTTCTTGATCGTGGTGTCCTTAAAACAGGGCAACCCACTTTCCAACATCGGCGTCACCGCCCGCACAATCGTCTCCATGTACGGACGACATACCAAGTACCCCTTGACACACAACTCCTCAAACCACTTAAACGCCTGCGTGTCGTCACCACCACCCAACACCATAATCATCTCTCGCGTCAACTTGAACGGCGCCACCTCAAACTTCACCCCACCAGGCACAATGTCAAAACAGAACCCAAAGTCAATGTGCACACAGTGCCCACTATCGTCGTACATGATGTTACCATTGTGACGATCCTTAAACTGAAGCAAATACGTAATGATCGAGTACGCCGCCAAGGACTTGACCAAGTTGTTTCGAGCCTGCTGGAACTCGCTGGTGGTTTCACCGCCAAACTTGGTGATGAAGTACTCGTACAACCCATTAACAGCCTCCCGACCCAACATATCCCTCGATGTGGAGTTGGGCAACACGTCAATAACACCACACCCAGGTGCAGTGGCCGTGACCCGGTAGGGGTACACAAACAAGTCCAACCCGGCGTCGCTCCAGATGGTTCGGAAAATAGAGATGATCTGCAACGCCAACACATCCTGCCGACAATCGTCACCAACCTTAAATATGGCACTCTGCCATTTGATGACCGTCTTCACCTCGTCCAACTCGATAATGTCCTTGGAAATCTTAAATGTCGCCATAAACGGAGCCTTGGCGTGGGACTGCAAAGGACGGCCCGATTTACGATTAATGTCAACCACAACCCCATCGGGGTTGGATGGGAGGTACACGCCCGGCTCCAACTGGATACGCGCCATCTCTTCGTCAATCTTCTCCTTCTTTTCCGCCTTTGATTTCTTGATGTACGGCTTCAACTTACCCGAAATGCCCGTCACCTCGTTGAAGAAACCAAACTCCTTCTCGTAGAATTGCAAATCGGGCTTCGAGAAGCTCTTCAACATCTTTGCCTGGATCCTATCCAAAACCGGCTTGAGCTCATCAGGGACAGTGCTATTGTCGTCCTTGTAACTGTTGGCCAACATGTTCCAAATAATCTGGTGGGCAAACAACTGACTAACCTTGGCCGTCTCAAGGATAAACCGCTCCACATACCCCTTTACATCAAACCTGAGCGACTGGACAATCTGGGGCACGTAAAAGAACGTCACGTTAACGTCATGGCCTTCCAACGACCTCATGGTGTACTGCAACACATACGGATTAGACCCAAACGGAGGCAAGAACAACGTGATACAGTCCACCACACACAACTTGGCCCAGAACATCAAGTGATAGCTGGGGATATTTGTGCCCGCATTGATACCAATAAAGTACTGCACCGCATCAGGATAACCCATGGCTGGG
This sequence comes from Intestinozyma alai, assembly GCA_030572135.1. NCBI lineage: Eukaryota > Fungi > Ascomycota > Pichiomycetes > Serinales > Debaryomycetaceae > Intestinozyma > Intestinozyma alai. The sequence continues at coordinate 24,766 of JAJLZI010000088.1, forward strand.
ATCGGGTTCTTGGTGATCAACTTTTGCAATAACTCATCCAAGTTCTTCACCTTATACCGCAACGACAAATTAACCGCAAGTATAGGGTCAATCTCATAGGCGGTGCTGATGTGGCTCCCCAGAATCTTATCCTTGGCAAACGTGCCCCGGGTATCCTGTGGGTTCAACGGTGTCAACCACACACTAAACTTGGCCACCTCGTCGTCCAAAAAGAACAACAAGATCTTGCGCTTAGCCAGCTGGGCCTCGGAAGTGCACTTCATCTTTGAGGTCAATCGGCAAATGTCACGAAGAAGCTCAATCTCCGACTTGAACTTCAACCCATTACGGCCAAACGGATAGGCACTCCTCCGTCTAAACCAACTCAAACTGGCATCCAAAACAAGGTCCGTCAAATAGCCCGTGCTCCGACTGCCAAGCTTGTAGTGATAGGCTAAGACATCATGGGCAAACTTAACCAACTCAAACCGAGCCAACCGCGCCAATGGGTGGTAGCTGGCCCGCTTCAAGTTCTTCAACCCCACTTCAATAAACCGGGTGAACAATTTCAACAAATGGTCACTCTGGTTCAACGTGGCCTCAAAGTTGGAACTAAACAACCGAATAATCTCCAAATGAGGACCAAAGCTGGCCTCGGCACGGTCAGCAAGCTTGTTTACCAACTCCCGATTGCTGGGAGCATACTCCATCTTGTTAAACTCCAGGTCCTCCATATCGTGGGCCTGTGAGAAGAGTCCCTTGCCAAACTCGATCGATTCCTCCCACTTCTTGGCAATCTCACTAGTAAGAAGCATCGACAAGTGGGGCCGGTCCTTCATAATGGTGAACCAAATGGCTACCGCCACATTCATGGTCTTTCGGTCAAATCTCTTGAATGGTAGCTCCACCACATAACGGATAAGTTCTCCACTATTGGTTTTGCTGAGCAAAAGTAGTCCAGCAATTTTCACTACAAGAGCACTGATCTCCTCCTGGGTCGCGGTGGATATGGCCAGCATGGTGGTGGCCACTTTGGCCCTAAGCTCGGTGAACACCGCATCAGCTTCTTCCTCAGTGCGCAATGGCAGGTTATGGATCATCTCGCTAACGAAATGGCTGCGCCACGACAAGTGCGATACCAAGTTGGGCAACGTGTCCAAGTTGCGTCGGTCATACAACGAAATCGAACTCAACTCGCGATCCGACGACGATATCGCACCTGCAGTCTCTAAAGCAAATGACACCCCAAACTGGATCGGCGCTTCATAGGTAACCAACTGGTCATCCAACTTTTCCAGGGATACATACGACTGGATAAGACTCTTCAAATCCACCTGGCACTTATAAAGTAGCAACTTCATCCAGTACCGGGCCTTGTCATGGAACCGTGTAAACGTGGCACTTCTCCACTTGTAGTTATCCGATAATAACAACCTGATACCAGTGCTCCTAGCGACAAATACCGTGGTGGGCTGGTATTCGCTGGTATCGGCATCCATAAGGGATTGGAAGAGCAACGTCAACAAGTCAAACAAGCTGAAAAGACTCTGTTTGTGGCACAATGAAGAACTAACCTTGCTAATCAACACGTCACAGCACTGCATGGCACAATCCTGCAATTCCTCCACGGGGTGGCAACAAAGAATCAACATATTGGTCAATTGCTGGGCAATAAAATCCGAGCTAAATTGTTTGTTGGCACCGGTATTAATCAACAGCACGTAATCCTTAACCACCTTGAACGCAATTGGAGCAATATACTTTTCTGCCCCCGAGGTCTTAACTGAAGGGTCAGAAAAGTATGAAAGAATCGTGGAACAGTCACCGCTACGCACCCGCAACGATTCCACAAACAACGCCGCCGAAATAAACATAAGCTTGGGGTAGGAGATGTTCCGGTGGACTTCAAGAATATCACCGAGATTTTGCCGGTGCTCCTTAACGTTGTGGTTCGAAGAACCCCGTCTCAATACTGTATTCAACTCCAACGACGTTTCCGTTCTATCCCACGATAACTCCGACGCCAACGGAGGTGTGCTATAGGCAATGCGTTCCAACTCCAGCATGTACTTCTTGGCATTGGCCGAGTTGATGTGGTAGCCATGGACCACCATATTGAACCAGATATTTCTGAACAAATTAATCGTCTCGGTATTGTCAATCGCCAACGGTTGCTCACCAAGATTGACATCCGGTAACAAGGCCGCCAATGGCTTCAAGTAAACGGCAATCTGGTCCCCAATCTCGCTAATCTCGGTGTGGGGACGGTGGTGCTCCAATTGCTGCACATCCCCTTTACTAATAATGGCACTCAACATCTCATCAAGGTGGGTCATAAGCAACCGCGAGTTTGCCCGTAAAGCTTGCGAGAGAGAAATCTGTGCCTCCTGGAGGCTTTCAAACAACTTTTTGTCTCTACTTTCCAAAGATTCAAGTGTCAACCGGTGCAACATCCTCACCACATTGATGAACTCACGTGAAGGAAGATAGGGAGCACACGAGGTTATACCACGAAGAATCAACGGACCAATTGGCGAATTGATCTTGGAAACTTTCTGGGACAAGATTGTGCACGCCAAAGCCGGTACATTTTCGTCATTACACTCCTGCGACACCTCAATAATGGCGGTAATGGCGTTTTCACATACCCGACGATAGTCAGCCTCACTAAAGTTAGGAGCAACCGCACTCGACAAGGACGCATTATCGTTGGTGGTGTCGTGGTCAATCCGGCCCACCAGAAGCATTGAGGACTGTCTAGATGAGCCGTTCAAGTAAATGTCACCCTTCTTATTCTTGCGCTTCGACTGGAACCCATCGTAGCCTACAAACAAGAGGTTGGTCAACGAATAGATCGTGGTGACCACCGCATCCTGGGATAACACCTTGCTACAAAGCCCAACACTCTTGGATACTCTCAAACAGTACTCAGAGTCCAATCTGGGGTTGGCCACTATAGTGGCAAACACCCTTGTTAACAACGGACCCACAGAGGCATCCTTAAACACCAACAAAGACCCAAACTCAAATACCGTCAACCCCAAATCGGGGTCCAACAACACCTCCTTAATGGCGATGCAGGTTTTGAATAATTTCTTCGAGGTTTTGACGTCCCAGTTGTCGGTAAACATCCCACAACTCAATACCTGCAAGCTGTGGCTTTTGGCCAAGTACCCCAACTTTAACCGCTTCATATTGGAGTAAACAATGGAGGTATCGCCTCGGTCTAAGAATTCCAACTTCAGGAGCGCCAAGTCCGAAAGTGCCTTGATGATCTCCATGTTTGGTTCAGTAAAGTGAAGCTCGGGAGCCCCGATTTCTCCAGGAGCCTCGACTTCTTCATACCGCGATGCAACCTTATCGAGGATGTAGTACAAGAGCGACGAGGACTCGTTTTTCACGATGGCATTGATGATGGAACACATCAACCTGCTCAAAGTCTCAAGAAAGAGAATGGGAGAGAAGTTGACAACGTACTCCCGGTGCAAGATACCGCGGTAGGCAACTGGACGCTCCTCAAAGAGGTACCATGAGTAGTCCTCAACGTCATTCAAGAACTCAACGTTATCAATACAAATATCCAAGCTCTGGAACACCTTGAACGCTCTCTGGGAGTGGCTCAAAAACTTAGCGTTCAAACAAAGTCCATCAAGGATCCCCAACAACGTCAAGTACTCACAGAGTTCATGTTCTCCATTGTAGAAGAACCGCGATACAAACTCGTGCAAGATTTCAGTGACATTGTCGAGATAGAGCTCCTGGTGGTGGTAGGCGAGGTTGATCAAGCCCATGGTTAATTTCTGTCCCAAAAGCGTCCATGGAGAAACAGAAGTAGCGTGGGCAAGGATGTTGTAAGCAAACCTCTGGGTGGGCAAGTCGAAAAGGTATGCCTGGAACTTGTCAATAAGCACACCCGCCAGTTCCGACGATTTGTAGATGGTACCGGTGGTGGATTCACAAAGGGCAAGCAAAACTTCATATTCTTTGAGCGAAATGGCCACATTGGAAAGCTTTCTGGTCTCCAGGTACTCTCTGGGAGTGGATGCGGTAATCTTGTAGAAGTCATCTTCACCAAGAGCGCTGGGGGTTTCGCTATCCTGGGGGGAGTGTGGGAACTGTTCAGCAGTTAGCCGGGCCAATTTAGCTAGAGCCAGGCTACGAATAGTGCCTCGAGGGATTCCTGAGTAGTCCATAGTGGTGATTCAGAACGTGGATATATTAATCACAACTGTAGACTTATCAGTGATGGAAGTATAGACTTATACTGGAGATTGGTGTGACTATCCCGAGATTGATAGTGCGAGAAATCTCAGCCAGGGACTTTTTTTTGTTTTTTTTCAGGCGGTGTTTTCTTGATTGGGGAAAAAAATGACGGGATTTGTATGGAGCTGGGAATTGCCGTAAAGGGCAAAAAGTATAAACCGAGGATAGTTGGAGGTGGCGGTGGTGTGGAGCTGTAGAGTGTGAATGGGCATGGTGGGGTGGGACGATAATCGGGATACGGGGAGCTTGGTGTGGATTTCCGGCTTTTGGTATGTGTGTGTGTATGTAGATGAGATCTGGTTTAAGAGGTTGCAAATTTTGGAGGATTATTTTTTTTACAAAATGGCTGCAATTTGTAGAACTGGGAATGCTTTCACCAGAGAACAGTCTATGGATGGGAACTATATAGAGGGAGACATTCTATGGATGGAAAACAAACTATGAATGGAGAACAACCCACATGAACACGAAAATATTATAATCAGATCTGGGCATTTCTCCCTGTCCTAGTTGTAAAGGGTGCCACGAGCCCAACCAACCAACTGCCGGCTCATCATCCACCACCACCATCCACACTCGTCCTCTCGCAATCGTTAACCGGACCGACTCAAAGATAAAAATAGCAACAACCCAAACACTCCGTTTCTTCCCCCCCAAACCCAAACCCAAACCCACCAATATCATTCCTCGAGAATAAGCACCAGATGAACTATCTCCTCGGCAAAGAGCCGGCTGTCTGGAGAAACAAATTCCCCGCCAAAAAACCTTAACTCTCTTTCCTTGTATCTATGCCAAAGGCTCACAACCCGAGTCCAGACCGTGGCCCGCCCCTCCTATCTGGGGTACTCTCTACACAAAATCGGTAGATTATTGCTGAATGCAGAACGTGCCTGGGATCGAGCCACATTTGGGCGCTTGTTTGGCGGTGACTCTAGCGAGTAGATAGTTACGGTGACGACGCCGAAACCGTCAATAAAGCAACCATGGCTCCTATTCTAAAAATAGGTTGCCGTGTTTACCATTCCCGACCAGGAAGCAAACAAGCATTCCTGTTACAGTAACGCAATCAAAGGACTAGATCTTTTTGTCGCCATATTGGAGGAAACACTAAAGTGTAAACGGTTAAACGATATACACCAACATGCATTGGCTATTGCAATGTTTATGTATTAGGATTAGGGTGGCCGGATTAAGGTTTTCACGATTGGGGGCAACAGAGACAACGAGTGTTTTTGCAAGTGTCCCCTCTCTCCCCTTTCCACTCCCTTTCTGAAGCTTCTCTCTGGGTGCCGTCCAGGCGTGGGAGAGCGAACCCTTTGCCAAACCCACAGTAGCTTGTCAGCAAGACCCTGGCCATAGTCAAGTCAAGACACGGTACGGTTGGGCAGGTGAAGATTCCCGGCTGTCGTCAAGAAAAGCGTTTGATCAGAGCTGAATCAAAGCCATTCCGGGTACAATATAGACGTAGCTCGGTAATGTTGGGGGTATTTTTGGGGCAACATTCACTTGCCAGACGAAACTGTAAACTATATAAAGGGTAGCAAATGACCAGGAAAGGGTGGTTTATTCCCATTTCAAATGTAACTTCACCTTATCCAACTTTGCAAACAAAAATGAAATACTCTACTCTCGTTTTTACATTGACCGTCGCTTTATTAGCCAACTCTGCTGTTATCCAAGATAGGTCCGCTTTGGTTGTAAGGGCCGAGGAGCATAACATTCCTCGGCCAGTCTCAGAAGAGCTGGTCCCAGAGGAACCAGTCCCTGAAGAACCAACTCCAGAAGAACCAACTCCAGAGGAGCCTACTCCAGAAGAACCAGAAGAACCTACTCCAGAAGAACCTACTCCAGAGGAGCCTACTCCAGAAGAACCAGAAGAACCTACTCCAGAAGAACCTACTCCAGAAGAGCCCGCCCCTGAAGAACCTACTCCAGAAGAACCAGCGCCAGCTGATCCCTCCGACGAAGCTCCAGTTCCTGAAGAACCTGTCCCAGAAGAACCAGCCCCAGCTGAACCCTCTGGCGAAGCTCCTGGTCCAGCTGAACCCTCTGGCGAAGCTCCTGTTCCTGAAGAACCTAACCCAGAAGAACCTGTCCCAGAAGCACCCGAAGTCCCAGAAGAAAATGGAGCTGGTGCTAACATTGCCAACTATGGTTTCGCCGTTGCTGCTGTTATTGGTGCTGTATTGATTTAAATGTACTAGGAAGAACTATTGGTGTACTATTGGGATTGTCCCTCCTTTTTTATTGACACTTTGTTTTTGTTTTTTTGCACCCATTGATTTCTTTTCGAAATGTACTTACGCACCCAACATCTATTATACCTTATACCTTTGTTTATTTTAATATATTTCCTCGCCATATACACATGTCGCTTGCTGCAGACGTATCTCTGATTTATATGTTAATTACCGAATATATCTACAATATGAACTTTCAAAACTCAAGCCAGGGGAATACTGCAGAGGTTTTACTCAGGTCCAGATCGACCCAGACCAACGTCAGTCCTACATGCACATGCACCGTCTGCTTGTTTTATCCCTCCAGTTGAAAAGAAAGAAAACAATACCTAATAGAATGCAATAAACCCAAGAAACGTATACAAAAGTAGAAGTAAACCCCAAATACCGGTAGGACAGTATATAACAAGGTGGATCCAAAAAAAAAATTAGTAATAGAGCAAACATGAAAGGTACACAACAAACGGTTACTATGCAGCCCCGTCACTTCTCTCCCGGTACTGGTGCGTTTAAGAATACGTTTCAATCAAGGTATCTCTCAAGTTCCCGCTGATGGCATCGGGCTGGGCATCTTGCAATCTAAAGATAGACTCAATCACAGACAATTCCGGGGCGGTAGTGTCCAATCCCGACACCGCCAACCAGTCGTTCACAACCATCCCAGCACCAACAACCGCTGAACCTCGGTTGACGGTACCAGCAACTAATGGAACCTGTAGTAATGACGACAACTCTTCTTGGTCCTGGATGGAGGTTTGTGGATGCACCAACCCACCTTGGTTGGACAAGGAACAGTATGAACCAACAAGCACATTTCCAGCTATGGTTTGGCGGAAAACCTCAACCCCCAAGACGTCAGCAATCAATTCTTCCGTCTCCCTCTCGATGTCGGGGTGCACAAGAGCCACATAGTCGTTACAGCAAATCACGTTACCCAACGCCGATAACCTCTCCTCCACTCTCTGGATCTTGACCGAGTCCGGCAACGAGTTTCTCAAATGCAACAATTCCTGGTCAGTGGTCTGGGTCGGAACCAACAACCCCCGTCTGTTACCAGACGTCATCCTCCCAACTATACGAGTACCGGCAATCGTGGTGTGCACAATAGGAATAACGTCTCCCAATTCCGCCTCAAACGCAGAGTAAAAGTTCTCCGAACCACCAACAGCAACCAAACAGTACGAGTTGGTCAAGTTGGAGAACACACCAACCTCATTAGAGTTTTCAAATTGAGTTCTAGTAGCCATGCTATGCCGTCTATCTATGATGGTGTAAGTGATGGTTCCGGGAAAATTTTTCGAGAAGAGTCATCGCTATATCCGCGATGGGTGGGCGACGGAGAAAAAATAAAAACGCCGACAAAAACAGTTTGGTCACGTGAGGGGAGACTTACTAGGGGGGAGATGTAGCAAAGGCACGGGTTGATTGGGTTTGACATTGGTCATGGTTGGCGGGTAGTTATGAAGCGTTGGCTGGGATGTGGATGAGGTTGTTGTTGGGATGTTGTGAATGTCGTGGACGACATTGTATACCAGTGAGCATTGTATGCGACATTTCACAGTACCAGGGCCATACTGGCAGGTATAGCGGTATATTGGTGGAGTAATAGCCTATATTAGCTTTGGAGAGTGGTTGGAGGTCATAGGGGGAGGTTTGTTTGTTGTCAGGGGGGGGTAATAATAAAATGTATGGGTAGAAATAGGGGGACATGTTTTTGAAGAGGTTTATCCTTTGTTCTGGTTGATTGAATCCCGGGTTGGTGTTTGCAGCAATGGCCAGAGTCAGGGTGGATTACCACATAGAGTCCCAGAATCAAGCAGGGAGCGTATAAATACCTGCAACTTTGACTGTACCTTCAACAATCCTGGCTGTACCTTTTTGCAACTTTGGCTACACCTTTTTTGCAACTTTGGCTACACCTTTTTTGCAACTTTGGCTACACCTTTTTTGCAACCTTGGCTGCAAATCCTACCAAAGCCCAACCACTCGGTCGCTGGTTGGCAGTTCCTGGCACTGCAAGTCACTGGAATCCTTGCTGACCCGACACTGGTGCTCTGGCGCTTCAATCAAAAGCATCTTAAACGGCCGAAGAACGTCTACAGAAACCTGGTAAAACATGTCACCATCGTACCCAAGCTTGGTTTTCACTAGCGACGGGACCTCCACATACGCCGGTCGGTACTGCATTTGACAAATCTCCCCCTTGTTCACACTGCAGGTGAACCCAAGGGTGGTGGCCACTTGCAAGCCAACTTTAAACCCCACCACGGCGCTGACTCCCAAGTGAAACCCCACAAAGAGATCGAACTCGCCCACGGCCTTTAGCGACACGGTAACTGCCCGGGATATGGACCCGCCACTGCCAGATCGAGAATCCAAGCAATACGATACGGGTACCCAGTCCAATGAGTGTTTTCTCGTGCGGGTGGTGGTGTTTTCTTTCTGGAGTTGGACCCAGTACCCGGAGCTCTGGTCATAGTATAACGACAGGGCGGTGTCCGTGAAGTAGAAGATGTGGTGCTTATTTTCGAGTTTTTGGCTGTGGGCCGTGGTTAACTCGGCCAACGAGTGTACTGAGAAGATTTTATAGCTATTAGTCGGGGGCTGGGACCCACCAGGTAAAGTGTCAATAAGTGTACTGGTACAGAGTTGGATACAGAGCAGGAAAAGAATGGTGATCAAATGAGATGTCCTGACCATAGTATGTGCCTAGATGTGGGTGAAATAATGGTTAAGACCCAAACTACTTGGAGATTTACAGTAGAGTGGTTGGGAGAGCATTACAAATATTCCAACTAGCACTTTGCTTTTAAGGTTCTGTTGTGTTCCTGCCATGGAGTGGGACTGGAAATAATCAGACTGGGGGAATAGCAATACTGAGAATAGCCAGACCATACACCCTCTACAACCTTCTCCATATCCTCATCTCCTCCTCTATAACCACTGCCATACTAACAATTCAGCCCTATACCCCAGAATATTCCGTCACGTGACCTCATCACCCCAATCGTTCGAGAACCTTCGAGAACCTGCTAGTACCTTCCCCCACGACCTGGTCATCCAATCCAATTACAAGCCACCCCCCCCCCCGCCTGATCTGGTGAATTATAAAAGGGTAGTCTCTGCCAAAGTTATAGCTTTATTTTGCCTACTGTTTCCACCCAAAAGCACACACAAACTATGGACGAAACACAATACACTGATAACGCATTGAAAATCATAACCAATGCCACCCAGCTCGCCAAGGACAATGCCCATGCACAGCTCCTCCCGGTGCACTTTCTTGCTGCTATGGTGCCCACCGATGATGCTGAAACCTCGACGCCATACTTAAAGACGCTCATCCAGAAGGCCCGGTTTGAATGGCCCAGCTTTGAACGGGCAGTGAACCGCCATTTGGTGCGGCTTCCGTCCCAGTCCCCAGCACCCGACGACTTACGTCCTAGCTATGCTGCTGGCCAGGTATTAGTGACAGCAGGTAAAATTAAACAACAACAGAAAGATAACTATATAGCCCAGGACCATATACTTTTAGCTCTACTTGAAGACCAATCGGTCAAGGAGATCTTTAAAGAAGCCGGTATCAATGTCGATGCCATCAAGACCCAGGCCATAGAATTGCGTGGCACACAAAGAATCGATTCACGACAAGCAGACTCGTCGTCGTCGTATGAGTTCTTGGGCAAATACTGTGAGGATCTCACCGAAAAGGCCCGTGAAGGTAAGATTGATCCCGTGATTGGTCGAGAAGAAGAGATCCGGCGGGTTATCCGGGTATTAGCAAGAAGAACCAAATGTAACTCGGTATTAATTGGTGATGCTGGTGTTGGGAAAACCTCTATAGTGGAAGGTGTTGCCCAACGTATTATCGATGGCGATGTTCCCAACGTGTTGGCAAACTCAAGACTCTTTGCGTTGGACTTGGGGGCTCTTACGGCCGGAGCCAAATACAAAGGAGAGTTTGAGGAGCGGATCAAGGGCGTGTTGAGCGACATTGAAAAGTCGTCGGAGTTTATCATTTTGTTTATCGATGAGATCCACATGCTTATGGGAGACGGTAAGTCCGATGCTGCCAATTTGTTAAAGCCGATGCTTGCTAGAGGAGAATTGCATTGTATTGGTGCCACGACATTTACCGAGTACCGCAAGTACATTGCCAAGGATGGAGCATTTGAAAGACGGTTTCAAAAGATAGATGTTCCAGCACCCACTGTCAATGAGACGGTAGCGATCTTGCGGGGTTTACAGCCAAAATACGAAATCCATCATGGAGTAAGGATTTTGGATAGTGCTTTGGTGACAGCAGCCCAACTTGCATCACGGTACTTGACGTACCGGGCATTACCAGACTCGGCAGTGGATCTCGTTGATGAAACTGCTGCTGCTGTTTCTGTGGCCCGGGACTCTAAACCGGAAGAGTTGGATAATATTGAACGGCAATTGCACTTGGTGGAGGTGGAAATCAACGCCTTGGAACGTGATAAAGATGCAGATGCTGCATCTAAGGATAGATTAAGTGGGGCGCGTAAGAAACAGGCGGATTTGGAGGAACAGTTGCGGCCATTGCAGGAAAAGTATAAGCAGGAACGTGCTGGTCATGATTTATTGATTGCGGCCAAACGTAAGTTGGAGGAGCTTGAAGTGAAGGCCCAGGATGCCGAAAGAAGACACGATACCGGAACTGCGGCTGACTTGCGGTACTTTGCCATTCCGGATGTGGAGAAGCAGATCGAGGAGTTGGAAATCCGGGTGGCCGAGGAGGAGGAAGGCGACGACGCATTGTTGCGGAACGTGGTTGGTCCCGAGCAGATTAGCGAGACTGCGGCCCGGTTGACGGGTATTCCGGTGACCAAGCTCACCCAGGCCGAAAACACCCGGTTAATTAATATGGAGAAGGTTTTATCCTCGGAAGTGGTGGGCCAGTCTGAGGCTGTCAAGGCGGTGTCCAATGCCATCCGGTTAAACCGGTCGGGGCTCTCCAATCCTAACCAGCCATCATCATTCTTGTTCTTGGGGCTTTCCGGTTCCGGGAAGACAGAATTGGCGAAAAAGTTGGCCGGATTCCTCTTTGCCGATGAGAAGGCCATGATCCGAATCGATTGCTCGGAATTGGGTGACAAGTGGTCGGCATCCAAGTTGTTGGGAGCCGCTCCAGGATACGTGGGGTATGAGGAAGGTGGTATCTTGACCGAACAGTTGTTAAGGAAGCCATATTCGGTGGTTTTGTTTGATGAGGTGGAAAAGGCAGCTCCCGAAGTGTTGACGGTATTGTTGCAGATCCTCGATGACGGTAGAGTGACGTCGTCCCAGGGGAAGGTGGTGAACTGTAGCAATGCCATTTTTGTTATGACGTCAAACTTGGGGGCGCAGTTTATCAATGCTGCCAAGGGCAACAAGATTGATGCCCAGACGAAGGAGCTGGTGTTTAGCGCCCTTAGAGCGCATTTCCGGCCGGAGTTCTTGAACCGGATCTCCAGCACCGTGGTGTTCAACCGGTTATCACGGAAGGCCATTGCCAAGATTGTACGGATTCGGTTGAGGGAGATTGAGGAGCGGTTTGCTGCCAATTCCAAGTCGATTAAGTTGGAGTTGGAGGATGGTGCGTTGGAGTATTTATGCAAGAATGGGTGGTCTCCAGACTTGGGTGCGCGGCCATTGAACCGGTTGATCCAGGCGGAGGTGTTGAATAGGCTTGCGGTGTTGTTATTGAAGGGGCAGATTAAGGATAAGGAGGTGGCCAGAGTAGTTGTGGGAGAAAAGGGGTTGGAGGTGTTGCCTAACCACGAGCCAGAAGATGAGGAGATGGGAGATGTGGATGTAGAGGACTGGGAGGATACTGACGATGAAGATGAGTATGATTATATCGATGGTGACTCGCGGTTGAATACGCCGGGACTTGACTAGGGTGGATGTAGGTGTGTTGGGTAGAGTGGAATATAATTGTAGTAATGATTACAGATTGTTTATAAAAGTAATGGATGATAAGATTGTTTATAATAGTAATGGCTAGAAAGACTGTTTATAATAGAAGGATGATAAGATCGTATAGACTGGTAATGGATACTAAACACTTCTATAGAATAATAAAAGATAATAGAAATAGCTTCAAATAGTAAAGGATAATAAGGATTGTATAGTAATGGATAATGCAGAATAGTAAAAGATAATAAACCACTTCACAGATTAGTAATGAATAACAAAGAGTGTATAAAATAGTGAATATAAAGATTGTTCAGACTAATAATAATAAATTAAATAGACCACCACATAAAACACCACCACACAACACACCACCACACAACACACCAAGGATAAACCAAAACACACACCAAAACTCCTCCACCAAATTGGTCGCGCCACTACCATTTTCCAGTTCCGCTTTTTCCGACATACCAAACCCACACACCTTCCCCCCTACTGTATACAACACCATCACGGAAATGGGTTCATCCAAGCTGAATACCGAGAAACAGTTGATCGAGATTGTCAATAACCGCGACAATAACAACCGGTGTGGAGAATGTGGCACGTCGTTCCCCACCTGGGCCTCATACAACCTCGGCGTCCTCTTGTGTGGGAGATGCGCCTCCATCCATAAACGGATCCTTGGACCACCAAACTATGACATATCCAAAGTCAAATCCTTGACCTTGGAGACGTGGTCCGAGCTGCAGATCAACCGTTTGCGTAGGATCGGCAATAAAAAGTCGAAACGAAGATGGAACCCCAAACGAGTGCCCTTCCCCTACGACGGGGATGACGACGTTTCGGCGGTAGAACAGTATATCAGAGATAAGTATATAAACGGCAAGTTCCGCGATGATAATATCGAAACTTCGGATTATGATGACCGCGACAGCCGGTATAGCGACGACCAGCCAGCGCTGAGAGCCCTGAGATCACGGTCTAATAGTGTCGCCAGCAGAGAGCCGCTTCCTCGTTTGAGCCACCGGAAATTGACCACTTACGAGAGCTCGCAGTACCCGACGTTAGTGAACAGGATTATGGCATTTGGCTATACTGACCGTGAGTTGGTATTGGAGAGTTTGCTATTGTCCAACGGGAATATCGACCGGGCTCTAGATATCTTGGAACAGGATGCAAAGATTAATCCCAGCAAGACGGAAATACCCCCGGAGTTGCCTTCGCGGCCTCGACCAGCCACTGGTGTCACTTCTGCTGCGTCCACTCTGTCGCAGCAGCAGCAACTACAGCAGTCGGCGAACGATGACTGGTGGAATAACACCGCCAGTGCCGGCCCGGCCAATGTGGTTCCTGTTGCCACAGGTATGCCTCAGATATACCAGTACACCGACCCGGTTACGGGACAGGTATCGTATATCGATTCCAATGGCCAGGAGTACCTCGACCCCAGTAACCCGCAACACCAACAGCAGTTGATGCAGATAGCCAACCCCCAGTTGGTAGCGCAGCAGACTAACAAGCAGAACATCATGTCGTTGTACAGCCAGCCAACGGCGCAGGTGGCTGCGCAGCAGACACAGGTGCAGGTGCAGCCTCCAGCAGTGCAGTATTCGTTTATGCAGGGACAGGCCCAGTATGGTGGCCAGCCTACTGGATACGGTGCTCCAGTCCTGGGAATGCAGCAACCTCAGTTCACCGGCTTTGGCCAGCCTTCGCAGTACCCATATGGACAACCGGGTCAGCCAGGCCAACCAGGTCAGCCGGGTCAGTCGGGGTATTGGAGGCAGTAAGCACATACGAGTAGGAGATGGATATATGTGTAATATATATAGACAATACTTTAAAGCAAATCAACCTCAAGTGATGGATCACGTGACTCTGGCTGGATTGGGGATTTCGCAGCCAACTAGACAAAAAGAGGCCCCTTCCAGGGGGAAATGAGGTTGAAGTGCAAATGAAGACATGTGTAACGCAACAGAGTCGTCCCAGAGGATATGAGAAGAGGCGAGCTTATGGTGATGTTGCTAGGGACTTTTCAGTGATACTAGTTGGATTTGCGTGTAAAGGGTATGCAGAGTGTATTTTGTGGTGTATAGTGTTGCCGTAGGACAAGCTGCCACCCACACACCGCAACGCACACCACCCAGTTTCAAGAGCAGTCCCAGTGATTGTGGCGGGGATAAACTCCGACACGTACCCCACACATTTTCCGCATATAAAATAAATAAATCAAAAAAAAAAAACACCACAAAGCAAAAGACGCACCATATCAGTCAGATCAGGCCAGAAATGACATACACATCTCCTGTGACTCTGGCGTTGTGATTCACTAACTAAGCAATCAACTGAGATTACAGCAAGCTCTATTGTATACGACAAAACTCAACAAATCAAGACTAATTTTTTTTGTTTCTTTTTTTGCACATGCATCCTAACCGGGGTCGCCTTGTTATTGTTCTATGCACTTGACGCAAAGGAAAAGTCTCGCAATACCTGGCATGTCCTCAAGGTGTATACTCTTTTTCCTCTCACCACACCATGTACACAAGTTCCAATCTCAGTGCAAAACAAACATGACCACCCACACTACAAACAAGCCTCCCCACACGCACACCCCATATTTTTACTCGTTAGGGAACAATGTGAAATTTGCTTTCACAAGATGGTGGAGTTCTCGGCAGGGGGGATGGGAAAATAAACCCGAAAGCGAGAAAAATAAGTTGCATGTGTTTTTTTTTCCGCAATATGCAAGAAGCCCATACAATAGCCTAGAAACGGTAATTGTCACTAGAAGGTTTTATTGCCAACTGGGGGAATTTACCAGGTTGTTCTGCTGACATTCTTTGAGTATAATAACCCAGACTTGTCCCCTGGTTGTATTTAGTCTTTTTCCTAGGTTTGATCATTTCCTGGTATTTCCTCCTCCTTCCTCCTCCTACTTCCT
This sequence comes from Intestinozyma alai, assembly GCA_030572135.1. Classification (NCBI taxonomy): domain Eukaryota; kingdom Fungi; phylum Ascomycota; class Pichiomycetes; order Serinales; family Debaryomycetaceae; genus Intestinozyma; species Intestinozyma alai. The sequence goes on from JAJLZI010000088.1 coordinate 40,117, forward strand.
CCTCTTTATCCTCGGTAGTTGGAAAAGTAGCTCTTCCCCCACAAAGAAATGTTCTCCAGTACAATCGAACCCAGACATTTGGACACTCTCTTGTTACTATCCGATGCCGTCGTTCACGAAACTTCGGTTAACAACATCGAAGACGTCGTAAACCCCGACTTCCCCCTGGAAAAACTCGAGGAGTACGTCAAGACGTATGGCTGCCCGTCACTGCTCCCTGGGTTCAGGGAAGTTGTTCGCCGTACATTTGAAAAAATCAACACCAAGTCGGCGGAGTTGTTTGTTCTCACCATGAATATTTTGGAGTCACGCGTCTTGGCCCCGGCCCTAACCAGCAGCTTGGTTCTCGTGCGCGACATGTCCTTGGCCCAGCGCGAACAGTTGCTCAAGTCGTGGCGGGATTCGCCAATCCCTATGAAGAGAAAGCTCTTTGCCACAGTATACAACGTCACCATAACCACCTACGTCCGACTAGCACCGGATGTGCATTTGTTAGCCAGTGGCTACCCGAGCCGTGAGTTGCGCACCAAAGCATACGAGGGTCACGTGACCGATGACTTCAAGTACGACTTTTTACCCCGGCCCACGGTTGATGGGCAGGAGTTACGGTTTCCTGACATTGATGCGTTGGTCATTGGGTCTGGGTGTGGGGCTGGGGCGGTGGTCCAGACGTTGGCCGAGGCTGGGTACCGGTCGTTGGTTATTGAAAAGGGCAAGTACTTTTCCAATGCCGAGCTCAATTTCAACGACAATGACGGTGTAAACCAGCTATACCAGAGCAGTGGGGCCACCACCACCAACGATGCCCTGGTTACGGTTCTTGCGGGGTCGAATTTCGGCGGTGGTTCGACGGTGAATTGGTCGGCGTCGCTCAGGACTCCATTCAAAGTGAGAAAGGAGTGGTATGACCAGTTTGGTCTTGATTTCGCAGCCACGGACGTGTTTGACAGGTGCCAGCAATATGTGTTGGACAAGATGGGGGCATCAACAGACGGGATTGTACATTCCTTTGCCAACAATATAATCATGGAAGGCGGAAGCAAGTTGGGCTACGATGTCAAAGCAATTGACCAAAACACTGGCGGACACCCGGCCCACCGGTGTGGGTTTTGTCACGTGGGATGCAAGTTTGGTATCAAGCAGTCCACCCCCAACAACTGGTTCCGAGACGCGGCAGCCACGGGATCCAAGTTTATGGAACAGGTGCAGGTTGTGCGTATTATCCACGCTAACGGTATCGCCAAGGGGGTGCTTTGTCAGGACACATCAACCGGGATTACCTTCACCATCACCGGCCCCAAGAAGTATATTGTCGCCGGTGGTAGTTTGTGTACTCCCGTGGTTTTGCAGAGATCGGGGTTTAAGAATAAGAACATTGGTAGAAACTTGAAGTTGCATCCAGTGACAATAGCGTTTGGAGACTTTGGCCATGATGTGCAGGCAAAGCACTATGAGAACTCCATTATGACTGCGGTTTGTACTGACGCAGCTGATGTCGATGGCCAGGGCTACGGAGCCAGAATTGAAACCGTGTTGAATGCCCCTTTCCTCCAGGCCAAGTTCTTGCCCTGGTTTAGCAGTGAAACCACCAGACGGGAGTTGTTGCGCTACAACAACTTGGCTGCGATGTTGATTATTACTCGTGACAGGTCTTCCGGTACGGTTACTGGAGACGACAAGAAACTCGACGCTTTGAGCATAGACTATAGTGTGAATAGATTTGACCGTGATGCTCTCATCAAGGGGTTCTTGGTTACGGCAGATATGTTGTATGTCCAGGGGGCCAAGAGGATCTTTAGTTCCCAGGTGTGGATCCCGATATTCACCAGCGATAAGCCCAAGGATGAGAGGCTGGTGACTGACGCTGACTACGTCAAGTGGAGGAACATAGTAGCCAAAAGCAAGCTCGATACGTATGGCGCTTCGTTTGGGTCAGCCCACCAGATGTCGAGTTGCCGGATGTCAGGAAAAGGTCCCAGATACGGAGCCTGTGATACCAAAGGTCGGCTTTTCGAGGCTTCTAATGTTTATGTGGCTGACACGAGTCTTATGCCCACTGCTAGTGGAGCTAATCCGATGATTACCGTGTACACGCTTGCACGGTATGTGGGTGAGAATATAGTTAAGGATTTACAGAGGCCAAAGTTGTAGGGAAAGTGTCCCTCC